>JAECUM010095370.1:0-184141 GCA_016617855.1 Megalonaias nervosa | reverse complement strand
ATGGAAGTGCCAAACATGTTTGATGAACACTTTGAAAGGCAAAGGGATGGGCAAGGAAAAAGGCATGGGAAGGAAGTCGAAGATTTAAAACAAAAGTAAATAACATCAACCATCAGGAGAAACAAAAACAAATATGTAGGAATTCACAAGAATTCATGTGATGATTTGTAATTGCAAAATATTGAAATCATGTCATTAATTATTGAGAAATCGCATTATGAAATAACATTATTTTTCGGATACATTGGACTCTGCCATGCTCATATTAAATATGCAGTGCAAGAAGTTGGTGAAAACCATTAAGCTTGAACCTTATTTCATATAGAAAAGACTATTGATATCAGCTCACCTACTCTGTGTGTGTGTGTGTGTATATATATATATATATATATATATATAAAGTTTATGCAATGTATAGTTAGATGCAGATATTTCATAAAACTTTGTTTTATGAAAATTGCGTTTATGAATTTTGTTAGCAGATGGATAGTAGACACTAGTTTTCAAAACCTTTGACCTTGAAATTAATGAAAGAATGTTGACTGGGGAATTGTTCACTGAATAAAATAATAAATACGAAATTTCTTTTGAATTCTTTTGTTGATATATGGAAAACAGGTCTTGCACTTAATGCAAGTGCAGATAAAGTGCAAAATATACGTAGTGACTTTGATTGTATTTCTGGGTCAGATAAGAATGGTTCCAAACATTCTATGCTTTACAATTAATGTAATAAGGGAACTAGAGCTAAGACGTTTCTTGTACTGAGTATTTGTTGGATACTAAAGACAATTAATATATTTAGCATTCATCACTGTAATGTTTCTTAAAGACATGTGATTGTTTTGTTGACGATAATTTGACCAAAAGTAATGTACATGTGTTATAGTTGCACGCATGTTTCTTCAATAAACGATGCCACCAGTAGACAAATTAAACATTGACCGATCCCATCGATGTTAAGACATGTCGATTATCACATGCCTCATACATGCATGCATGCACACATACATACATACATACATACATACATACATACATACATACATACATGTGTGTTTTGGAGGGGGGGTAGTTTTGAAGATCGAATATTGTAATCTTCTCGGACCTTTGACAGAAATTCTTCAGGTAATAGATGAACTATTACAATTTCGGTACATATCTTTATATCATTGGCACGAGCAAGGTATTAAACAGTGAAACATGTTTCTCTTCTCTCGCCTTCTTCACTGTCGCCGTCATTATTAATGATGGTAAATCTCTAGTAAACAATTTTGTATTCACAAGTGTTTCTTCTTTCTCATCGTCATACATTATAAATTTATCATTCATGGTCCTTTTTTATCATTCACCACCACCATGTTTTTCACCTCATCATCATCAATGGTATAATTATCAGGTAAAGTATCATTTGTATCTCTCTAACGTCAGTATTACCATAAATGCTAAAGATAAGTAATTCATTCGTAATCTGCCTTTGCTCTCTCTCTCTCATCATCGGTAAACCGTACAAGAATCCTTTTGTTCTCTCTCGCATCATTAAATGTAATGTATCCTATTACGTATTGAATTTTTCCGTCACAACTATTCTCTCTCTCTCTCTCTCACACACACACACACACAGACACACACACACACAGACACACACACACACACACACACACACAATCATCATCATCATCATCAATGGTTAATCAGTGGAATAAAGCAACAGCTTTTCTCCTTTCCTACTGTTCTTTTTTCTCTCTCTCTATCAATATCATCATCATCATAATAAATAGTATATATCTCATACAAGTATCATATTTTCTTCTGCACTATCATTTTCTGTTATGAAAAAACCTCAGTACAACAGACGATCTTACCAGGTGGCAACCTCTTAGGCTCTAGAAAGTCTATCAAACACATTTTTCAATCTTCCGGGTCCAGCATCCGTCTAAGCTTTAATATTTGAAGTGTGATGATGTCATCGACTGTTATTTGTACTATCCGAACTTTAACTACATATTTCTGTTCTGGAAATTTATTAAAAAAAATTATCAAATGATACAATCTGAAATAAAAATAAGTGAAACATTTTATCTTGTAAAATTAGTTTCATGATGCTATTTAGCCCGTGGTAGAAATGGGTTACTTCCTGCAATGGGTTCTGGTTGACAGGGTTTGTGACCGTAATGGTGAAAATAAAGGTTAATTCGCCGGATTGGATTCATGCGATGGTTGTCCGAGAGTGATGCGTTAGTACGTTACTGTCTTTTGAATGGATATGTGTAGTTTTTCAGTCTTCTTGTGATTCTGAAGCGATAAAAGAAGCGTGAGAAAAGTCGAATTGAGCGGAGGGTTGTGGTCATGCTTGCACACTTTGTGTTAATTGATAATACCGATAAGGTGATTTCATGTTGTCAGAAATTTCGTCGTGCTTTATTGATAAAACATCAGACTCCTGTGCCTATATCGACACTCTTCCACTAATTTATGTGTAATTAATATACTTACTGTGCTGTCTTTATCCTGGTGCAATCAAAATACGACACTAGCAAATGGATGCATTTTCATGTTCTGTTGACATATACAGTGGTCCCCCTCTTATACGGCCACCCCTTCTGCACTGGGAAAGTGGTCTTATAAGACGGGTGGCCTTTCCAGAGGGGGACTAAATTTTTTGTGAGAAGCGTATGTAATGTACATGGTAAGAAAACTATGTTCTTCAAACCATTTAATATCTTCATTTAATACCTTTGTTTAAAAGTAACATTAATTATTAAAAGGTTCTTCTTGTTATAATAATAGACTTATTTCAAATGAATATGCATTAGTAGTTCTTATTCTTGGCGTATGCCTGATATGCGAGCGGGTGTTTTTTTCATGCACATTGCAAAACCATTCAAAAACGTCATTTAAATCTTGGTACATACATAATTCTCTTTCTATTTGCTCCATTTTCCCACTGCTGCTAAATAACCTCCTTATCGGTTATGATGTTGTTTATTTGAGTCTTTTCAACATAAAATTGTTTTATTCAAGTCTTTTCTACCTAAAATTGTTTGATAAGTCCCCCCTCCCCACCTCACCCGATGTCGTCGAGTAGAATAACAGACTTTTTTCTAAAATAATCGTCTCCATTTACGTGATGGCATGTTAATGTTTGGTAATGATTTATTCGAATGTTGCTAACTGTATACGATTTAATTATGCAGATGAAACTTTTGTAGAACAGACAAAATGCCTTATTCATAAAGGAAGCGATAAATCTGTTGTCACTTGATTTTTTGGTCTTTGTCTGGTATCCTGTTTTGTTCAAGGTTAATTTCTCGGTGTGTATGTCTGCACACAATCTATTTTTAGCCTATGCTGACCCTGTTATGATCTTGACATATATATCCAGTTGTAATCATCAATGTTGCCAATTACAAGACTGATAAAACAATTTTTCTGCATTTAAACAAAATGCCATGTGTTTTGAAAGGCAGCGATCTTGTCACGTGATTCATTAGTTGCAGTCTGATACCCTATTGTTTTTACATTTCTTTAAACTAAGTGAGAAGCCAGAATGGCTTCGATATGTATGCAGATCTGACCTGAACAATAGCACCTCGCGGCCGTTAGGATTTGTAATCTTGACAGTTATTGTCAGTAGTAAATAGTCACTAATTATGAAAGTGAACAAGCTCAACATCTTACAAAGGGAAGCCATAAAGGCTATCAAACCATTTTCCCGCTGACTTGTGTATTGTACGTCAGTACCGCCACTTCGCAGTTATTACTACTGTTCAATAATTGTAATCTTAACAGTTATCAGTGACTAAACCGGACATCTCATGATAACACAGCAATAAGGTTACTCGGATTATGGGTACTTACCTTTTTGTATGGATTAAAATTTTAGTCTTTCTCAGCTTTATGGAGTAAATGTGGCTTCTCGTGAGGCGTAAATGATATAATATTAACCTTAGTGGTACATGTACTACTTTAGTCAACCTTTTTTCGGTAACGAAAACCTGACATTAGGAAACAGAAATTGGATTACTTAACACACGTTATGAATATAATACTGGCTCTGGATACATATTACAAAATAAAATGTGGCCACTTGTGAGGGGAAAATTATATATTTTTGCTCTAATATGTTGGTCGCGTTAGCGGGGAGGCCTTTCGTGAGGGGTACTTTTGAACACAAACTCGTAGGTGCCGACAGATTATGGCCATAAGGAGCGGGTGGCCGCTGGTGGGGGGGGCTGTTCAAGCGGGGGACCATTGTATTTGAATTTGTTGCAGTGCGACGATAGTGAGGTATGCTGAAGTATGTTCAAGTAGGCTCATGTGGGGGATATGTTTCTTGAACAAAATGAAACACTGTTTACAGTTCCAATAAGCATAATATATTTTTATTCATTTAATTAAAGAATAATATTTCAGCTTAACCCGATTTTGGCATTCCCGGCTTTCATCGCTTCCCAGCTAGCTGAAATGTAGGCCAACGAAACTTGGAAACAGGTCCATTTCTTCTGTGAAAATTTGAATTTATTAGATAAAAGACATCAGGGTAAGTAAAGTCTGACAAAAACATTATAACTTTACTTTGTAGAAAAGAGTTGTTATTGGTTGCCAGTTGTGTGTGATATTCCTGAACATTTGACTTTCGTTGCACTGTTAGTTGACATCAAAACACGCTACACAGCACCATTAATTAGGCAGTAAGACCCATCCCCCCCCCGAACAAAAATATCAGGTGATGTGTCTTACGTTGTAGGACTAACTACCCCACCAGTTAATCCTACATTGTAAGACATCGACTCCAAAACATATATATCAGGGTTGATGTCTTACATTGTAGGACTACCACACCAGTCGTTAAAACAGTTGACACCAACCCTTGACGTATGAGTTAAATTTAAAATGTAGAATAATTAGACACTGGACCGCTCAGGTGGGCTAGTAGTTAGAGCATCCGCCTCGGATACGGGAGGTCACGGGTTCCTTCAGAATGCATTTTCATGTCAACATGGAGTTTCAAAGTCTTTTTATGATGTCTATTTGGTCTTAAATGAAAATCGTTCTGATTGGAATCCAATATGGATGCCATAGCAGCCATCTTGTAAACCTTGTTATAGTGACTCAACATGAATTATCATATCAACATGGGGTTTTCACGTAAAGATATTTTTATGATGCTGTTTTTTTAATAAAATGGTGTCAATCTGACATCTAATATGGTCACTGCAGCAATCATCTTTAAAATCTTGTTATCACAACTCAACCTGAATACCACAGAAAGTCAGATTGACATGCAGTTTTCATCAAAAGATTTCTTATGAAAAGAGTGGTTCTTCCTGGGGTTTTCCTTGGCTCTTTCTCTACCAGTTATACTAGCAACCATGTATAACCTATCTTGTGTTGAGAAATGTCATTAAACCCAAAACAAAAATAACAAGAAATGGTACCGAGCTGACTTTCATTGTGTCCACCACAGCAGCCATGTTGAAATTCTTGTTATTGCTACTTCTCCTGAACAAGAAAGTCATATTGACATGAGGTTTTCACCCCCATTGGGTTGGTCACAATGAAAATGGTGCTGATATGACGTACAGTATGGCCAACACAGTGGCAGTCATCAAAATCTTGTTATCACTACTTCTGACTGGAAAGTCATGCTGATATGTTTTCGCCAGAAGACTTTCTTGACATCTAGTTAGTCCTAAATAAAAATGGTGCAATCTGATGTCCAATATTGCTGAAATCTTGTTATCGCTACTCCTTCAAAATGGATTATCATATCAACATGGGGTTTTTACTTAAAGACTTATAATGTTTTGTTGATTGTAAATTTAAATGGTGTTGATCTGACATCCAGTATGAACTCGTGATTTTAATACTCATAAACGAAAAGTCATTTTGACATGGGGTTTTCATCAGAAGAGTTCTTATTGTGTCTGTTTTGTCACAGGTTTTTAAGGGTATGATAATAGTTTCTTATGTAGGTTTAAAAAACAAATATTAAAAAAATACAAAACACCATTTGACAGCTCTGGTGGTCTAGTAGTTAGGCATCTGCCTCAGATACGAGAGGTATTGAGTTTGAACCTCGGCCAAGTCATACCAGAGACTTATAAAAATGGTACTTACAGCTGCCTCGCTAGGTGCTCAGCATTAAGAGGTCAGTGTTAGGACTGGTCGGTCTGGTGTCAGGATTGTGTGACTGGGTGGGACATCATGTTACAACACTCCCTCGATAACTCGCGCCCTGATAACTCGTGAACCTGCTTTATAACACGGGGTCAGGCATGGATCCTAATTTTTAAACCAGAAAATACCAAAAAATTGCTCCCTGTTGGTTGAACTTGAAGAAAATTGGTAACGGAAACTTGATATATTGCTCGTTTTATCGTCGAAAACAGTAGATAGGACTTGGGAATTTAATCAACATTATGAAATATCGACTTTAAATAAGAAGTCATACAATTTGTTCCATTTTCTTTTCAAATGACATTCTTAGTAAACCGCAATTAACAATATTCAAGGACATTTTGATCAATGAAAATGTCACTTACGCCAAGTGGAGGCAGTACTTTAATAACGAAATACCAATTAAATAAAAAAAATTTATCAATTGAAATTTGTGTTCTAGTTCTATCTTTTAGTTCCTTTTAAGTGCAGTCATCATAAATGCAATGTGTCCTCTTGTAATTAAATGTAAAATGTGTCAATCTACTGTAACAGCTATGTCCACAAGGATTTCGCTGAGAACCTAATTAAGTGCCCACCGTGTTTTGATATCGGGCTAGCGGAAGCATTTGTTGTATTGTTGCACTAAGTAAAAAGAGGGCATCCTTTTCTATTATCACAGTAATTATGTCTTCTGAATCAAATAAAGCAGGTGGAATTGAAAAAAAAAAGTCAAAAGGCATACAAACCCTAGCTGCTTAAGAACCAGCGGCACTGGTCGTATGTCGGGTAGCTCATTTCAGTTGATCAATCGAACACTGTGATACATTTTATTGTGTACATATCTAATTAAACTACCTTAAATTAACCTACTCAGTCATAAATGGGATTAAAGATAGCAAGGTAACCGAGTGAAATGAGTACTTTGTAAAATAAAGAGCTTTGTTTCACAGATACGGACTGTTGTGGGGAAAAACGAGTTTCAGAGAATTCTTGAATTCGCACTCAGAGATATCCTCAAGCATGATAAGAAGTTTCACTATTACTTTTGCAATGAAATCACAGCATGAATATTTTACTAATTGAAAGATACAAAAATTGAATTTCGATGTAGACGATTGTCTCGTGAAATAAATATTACATGTTTTTGATAAAAAGGAATCTTGTTTGGTAGTGTATCAACAGTTAGTCTGGTTCCCTGCTTTGTAGACTCCTAGTTTCGTGAAATACTATTATACATCACTCCGGGAACCAGACTAATCAACAAAACAAAAAGCCGTGACATAATATGCGAATTTTTTTCCGTACTGTGTTTGGTTGTTGAATCCAGTTGCAATCATGTTATCGATCTTTCATATGTTGGACAGTTTGAAAATAAATATGACATATAGATAATAACAAACAACTTCATCAGAAAAAGAGCTTCATTGACAATTTTTCTCGACTCAATTATAGAACGAGGATTCAGCCATTAAACAGCCCTGTTTCCCCCCCATCCAACCCCTGTGGTTTTCCGGATGTCTAGTGGGTTTTTGGAGATCCCTCGGTATCTCGCATGCTCGCTTATAGCGTGGTCTGTGTTTTTGGACCACGATGTGTGCAAGTTATCGAGGGAGAGGTGTATATGTCTGCGGCATGATGCCCCAGTGCTAGACATCACTATAAACTGCCACACTGCAAGCATTGTAGCAATATGACTGAAAAATTGTTAAAGGTACATTAAAAATCCAAATCACACACACACACACACACACACACACACACACACACACAAAGCAACTTTAATCTCTGGATTTTATTATCTTGTTGTAGTACCTCTACTTTGATGTCCAAGAAAAGAATGTTCTTTTTTATTTTGGGTCTTTTCATGCTCTGTCAAAGTAGATGGGTAGGATTGTTGGTTAGTTTAATGGTATATCATTACAGTGCTGGCTATATATTGCCAATTAAAAGTTTGAATTTATAATTTTATAAAATATTAAAAATTTTTAAAAATATTAATTTTAAAAATATTAAAAGTTGCAATGTAAGCAGTAAAAATGTTCCCTCTCCATATTATAACTAGATGGGGGCTAAGATTTTGTTGCTATGACCACTCTAGTATGAACTTAATTTTTGCATGATAATTAATGTTTATGTCAGACTACTAAAAGATTCATAGTATGAGCTATGTAATAATTGAGTATTTTGGTGGTGAGTGAATCATTATTTTTTTTCTTTAGAGTTTAAATACTTCTTAAGTTATATTGTGAATATGGTTGCAAGAGATATACAGTTACACAGCATCGAGGGTCACGCTACCAGGCGAAGTGGTCGATTAAGTCACCTAAAAAATGTAAACTTCGCCTTCTTCTGTTAGGAAAGTGAAAACGACTTCGCCCTGTGATTTCTTTAGAGGTAAATTGACAAATACATTTTGAGATGCCCCCTTGCCTTAGGCGGGTTTATTCTAGTATTGTGTTGTAGCTAAAGGTATTCTTCAAGCCATCAGTAGCTAGGCCTAGCTTTGATATCAATTACGCTGACAAACAAACTCTTGCACATTCACAGGCATGTGTTTTGATAGCTGATTGACCATTAACCATTTCCCGAGTTGGCAACTAAGGCCCTTATCACTACCCAATTTACGCATGTTATCTTTAGATGATAAAAACATACAAAGTTGTGTTTCGAAACTTTAACAATAGTATGTATCTAGCAATTTGTGTTTTAAGAATAAAATCAGTGATTTGGATATTTTAACTGCCTCTTGTACTATTTTGTCATAAAATTAGTTTGAAACTAAGTGTACCAGGTACGGGGAAAAAATGGCGGATATCGCTATGTCTGGGAAGTACCAGTTTATTAGATTGTCTGTTTTTGTAAATCATCGAACAAATATATACAGAAAAATATGCAATTCATAGAAAGCAAAGCCTAGGTATTATGTTATTTAAGATTTAACTTTAAATGCAATTATATAGGTCAGAAAAGTATGAGACAATGCTATGTTGTGGAATTTGCAAGAAGGTCAAGCAGATAATATTTAATCAATGCCTAAAATTAATACAAATACGTAGACAAATAAATAAACCATAAATTTGCAATCGTATCATGGACTGTTGTAATGAAGCTATATAAAGTGAGTGATTACATTACGAAAACCCCTCCTCCTAAAAATAGATGCACTCACGTCTGTGTTGATTCAGTTGGAAAGAAGGGTTTAGTTCATATACTGACTATAAATGAGTCATGTCTGTAATTTTATGCATTTTAGTGTGTTATGTATGAATAGTTACAGTAATGTTTTATCCGCAACAAAGAAATGACGACACGTGTGTATTTGCCCTCATGTACACGGTACAGGAGTTGTGTCAAACATGTTTAGAAACCTTTGAAAGTGCCATTATTGTGAACTTTTAAAAAGTATATAAAAAAAATAATACAAAAATATTTTAACAAATTGATTAAGGGTAGTTGATTAAGCATTTTTACCAACTTGCAATTACAACAATGTAATCTAGTTACTCAGTTAAATTTTGTTACAATGCAGTTTCTATTATTCTCTTTTAGAGTCATATGGCCAAAATAACTAAGAAAATTTTCTACTAGAAAATAAATTATTGCTTAAATCCAGTGTTAAATGAAAATATGAATACTAGGAAATAGACAGCATAATTCAAATAAGAAAGCACACATTATGTCATTATTTATATATATGTATATGTATATATATATATATATATATATATATATATATATATATATATATATATATATCTTGCGTTTCTTGCTTCACGTCCACTTCTCTCTGTTGAGCTCTCACTTCTCCCTGTTCTGTCCAAAAGGAGAAGTCACTTCTCCCTAAAATTCAAGTCTAGCTTGACCCCTGAGCATTGTTTGAATTCATTGATTAAATGGTTACAAAATTAGCAACTTTGTAAATGAAGATGCATTTGGTGCATCAGGCATCTGTCATGCCCATATTCAGTTTAATAACTCCAGTTGTGTTGGGTGTCAAACATATGACCCTTTGGCTGGATATGGCCCACCAGACTCACTAGCTCAGCCCACAGACAAGTTCTCTTGTTAAAGTCAAATTTGTTGTTGTTGTTGTAGGGTTTAACGCCATTTTTCAGCACACGATAGGCCATACATGGCGGCCAGTATTAATGGTGGAGGAAGAACCTGGGAAAACCCCGGAAAGAACCACCGACCCACGAGAAGCTACTGGCAAGCTTTCTCACATACCCACATTGGCCGAATCCAAGACTCGAACCCACACAGAAAAGTCAAATTTGAATGATTGTCTTAGTTCATAATACACATGGCCTGAGTGAAGTTCATTTTTATCAAATCTGGCCTGCCATAGCAAATGAGTTTGACACTGCTGATGTAGATATAATGTAGCAGTATGAACATTGCCATGTTTATCCTTAGGGTTTTAGATATATTCCACAAAGACAAGTCTTACAAACTCAGTCCTGTCATAATAAGAGGTAAATGTCTTATGGCAGATGAGCAGCATGTTTCACACAGTCTTGAAAAGCACTTGAATTTTGATGGTTACCTTTGTAAGTACTTGAATTTTTTTGTTGGTTCCAAAAGTACTGGAAATGCAATTGCCCTTGAAATGAACTTGAAAAACTTAGGCATAATATTGAAAAACATTAATTTACTGACGTACATATCAAGAAAGAAAACAAAGATCTGTTTAAACAAAAGCACAAACTTCATGGTGTTTTAATTCCATATTGGTTGTTTGCATATTCATCAAATTTTCCATGATCGATAAAGGCCTTGACATGGAAAACAATGATCTTAATTTTATGCTTATATGCACATTAATAATCAAGGTCATTTTGGATTGTAACCTCCTCATGATGTAAATGAATGAATGCTGTGTTGACTGGGTTATTAAGTTGGTCACGTGCTCTGCGATGTGAATTCTGTTTTCAGACAAATTTTTGTAAGTGTTATATGCTGTATATATAAGTAAGGCCAAGAGATATAACAAAGAGCCATGCCTGTGTTTGTTTTGGAGTTGCAATGTAGCTTTAACAGTCAGAATCATGTCGCTACGATTTCTGCAGTGTGGCAGTTTTATAGTGATGTCTAGGACAGGGGCATCATGCTGCAGACATGTGGCATCATATCCCACCCAGTCACATTATCCTGACACCAGGCTGACCAGACCTAACATTAACCTTTTAATGCTGAGCAGCAGCTGTTTATAGCATTTTTTTATAAATCTTTGGTATGGCTTGGGTGTGTGGGTGGTTTTCAAACCCGTGACCGCCTGCATCTGAGGAGGTGCTCTAGATAGCTGTGTGATGAGAGTTTCAAGAGACATTGACTGAATGGTAGCTGAGATCCTGATAGTAGGATTAGTATTGTCGACTTGTGTGCTAACCATAGTACTTAAAAATACGATTCACAATGGTAAGTTTCTGGTCCTTTGTTGCCAGAAATTGTTCAAAGCAAGTAGTAATTGCTTGCAGAAAAAGTATTTTGTATTTTGTTCAAATTGTTGAAGAAATACTGTAGAACTTCATGTAGCATCGATTGCAAAATTGCAGGGATCTGGGAGCTATGCTGAAAATTAATATATATGTATTTGACCTTACGAAAGTATCCTTCATTAGTTTAATTAGAGACTTTTCAGGAGCTAGTAACCTCACCTAGTTCAGTGAGTAAAAGTGCTTCAGAATCTCTTGTCAAGAGTGAAAAGCATAAAAGAATGAAATATCAGCAATAGGAATTAATTCTGTTTGACTTTGCTTTCGTATAAACACTGGCAAATAAGACTGCTCATTTCCAAACTGATGTAGATGAGATGACAACACCTACCCCAATTCTCAAGTGCCACTTGATCTACAGTGTCTTCACATAGGTCTTCTTTAATAAAAAATAATTTGGAGTTCTTTGAAAATGAAATACTTAATGCTTAAATGTTGTGGATTCTGCATAACATAATCAACATTCTTCCAATTTTATATGCAGCTAATTATAGTGTCAAAAATTAAATTTTTGTCCTTTTTTTCAAATGAAATATATGTTTGAACCAAGGATATGCACATTATTAATGCCTTCCATTTGATTTAAAGTTGGAGGGTGAATTGCCAAATTAGGTAGGGGGTTGGGTGGACCTCCCCCAATAGTAAAATAAAGATAAGAAAGCTCTGCATTATTATTGGCTTTCGTATAAATAGCTGTTAGCTGTGAGCCTATCATGCAAATTAGGGGAAGTTTTGAGTATACAGTCATTTTGTTTAAATAGCATTTTTTTCTCCAGTTTTTGTGTAGCATGTACACATTTAGAAAGTTTGGTGAATGTTGCAGCCTTAGTTGTGAAAAATGATAAACAAGTTGTATAGTAGTCAACACTGGTATCCCAGATCTAGCACTCGGGTGGCTCAGACCTACACACTGATAGGCAATCCAGACCTAGCACTATGAGTGGCAGTCCAGACCTAGCACTGTGAGAGCCAAGACCTAGCACTCTTTTAGCCCACACAGATCATTCTTGATATCCATTTGCAATGGACATAAGATGGTTTGGTCCATGGAAGCGTTTCCTAACACAACCCAATGGCATTATTGACAGTGTTGCTGAGCAGTATGCCATAGGTCAGATGACATTACATAGTGACCCCCTTTGCAGGGAGAGCTTCACTTTTGCAAGCAAGTCTTTTATTGTGGTATTTGAAAAGAGGTGGTACATGTTACGACTTCATGACCAGTTTTGCAAGTGACACTAATGAAGGTGGGGCCTCGAGTGTCCAAGTGATCTAAAGTGCTCACCATTATGGATCACTGCCATCACACCTCTATCTGCGTAGGTTTAAGTCTCAGGCTGAGAAAGCACGCCAGTAGCATCCCCTGGGGTGGTTCTAACCACGGTTTTCCTGGATTCTTCTTCCACCAGTTATAATGGCTGCCATGCATAACTTATCATGTGATGAAAAATGGCTTTAAACCCCATAACAAGAACACTAATGAAGGTTGACCTGATTGATTTTTACATGTCTTAAGTAAGAACTTAAGTTTGAAATGATACATTTTATTTTTTAACAGGAGTGACTAAACTGACCAGCCAAGATGCCAATCCAGGATAAAGGAAATGGTGACAGTGATGTCCGAATGAGGATTGGCTACAATGGGTAACACTTCTGAACTTTTGAGCACATGTATTGATCACTGTTTAAGCATTATAGAATTTAAAATGTTGTGGACTATTTTTCCCTCAAAATTTATGTGAAAATTACTGTAAAAACATGAATTGGAGCTGTGGGAAAATAGGCAGCCGCTCATGCACATTGCAGGCCAAAACTAAATCTTTAACCCAACAAGTACAAATGCGTTTCTGTACTAGGATTATCCCCATGCAACACAAAATCATGCATTTTTGACACTGCTGTTAATAAAGAGGAAAATTTGGATATAACGAATGAATGAATGCCACTTCTGTAAAAAAATTTACCCCATGGCCAGTCACAAGAAATTGTTGATTGCTACCTTAGATTGTATCCGATAAACAGGAATTCTGTGTAGTCAGTTTATGGTATGTCATATATCCCTGATGGTTTTCTGCATTGTCAAATTCATTTCCCTGACATTATTTTATATGCATTTAATTGTTATTGCTTTGGTTCTTTGTGTATTACAAATTTTATTTGTATTTTCTAGAAAAAAAAGTACACATTAATTTTGAATTCACAGAACATTTTTTATTGTCATGTAACTATGTAATAATAGTTTTTAAAGGGAGTAATTTAGGGTCCACCATTCTAATAATTAATTTATCTGTCAATATGCAGGGTTACCTCTAGGATGCACACTAATTTCACCAATGATTCTTATTTTTCATTTTTGGCGCATGACAGTTCCCTCTTTGTTGCCCATAGGGCACATAAAAGCGACATAAGAAAAGAAAGATCAAGGGTGGTTACAGTTGATTTTAGACGCAACTGAGTGCATCCCAAGCTTACTGAATAGAGTGCACTCATTGCTAGAGATGCATAAAATGGCAGACACAATGTCTTGTTGATTTTGATTAGCTTAAGCATGAAATCCAAAACTAATGGTAAAATCTTCACCAAAACACAGCTGCATGTTTAACAGAATAGTGTGCATGGAGAAAACTTTTTGACAAAAATGTCGGAAATAAATTATTTATGTGGCAGAATGATTACTTGAGCATGAGGAATTGAAATTCTAGTACAGAAGACTTGCAAGAGGAGAGGCTGATAATGATCACGGGTGTTCAGGTAATGGATTTAGTGTTGTTCAGGTAATGGATTCAATAGTGTTCAGGTCATGGATTTATTTGTGTTCAGGTCATGGTTTTAGTAGTGTTCAGGTAACGGATTTAATAGTGTTCAGGTAATGGATTTTAGTGGTGTCCAGGTCATGGATTTAGTGTTCATGTCATGGATTTAATAGTGTTCGTGGCATGGATTTAGTAGTGTTCAAGTCATGGATTTAGTAGTGTTTGGGTCATGGACATAGTAGTATTCAGGTCATGGATTTAATAATGTTCAAGTCATGGATTTGTTAGTGTTCCATTCATGGATTTAATAGTTTCTGCAATCTGTATTCACTTTTCCAGCATTTTGAATCAGTCACTGTTGAATCAGACCAGCAAAGTTTGATACAGTTTCATTTTTTTTCTTTTCCAGGGACATACTTATCACCAATGTAAATCATGGGATCTCCTTTGAGGACTTCTGTGCTGAAATCAAGGACATCTGCAAATTTGATGACAGACAACCATTTACAGTTAAATGGGTTGATGAGGAAGGTTTGTGTTATGTTGATTCTCCTTAAAACACTTTTGAGCAAAATTTTGCTTCTTGTGCATTTGCAGCTGGCAAGATATGGGTGTGAATGTCATTTGTCAGCTGCACTGAGGTCATTTGTAGATCAGTTTTTGCTGAAGTAAAGAAGGGGTTTATTTTACCCTACCCATCTGGCCTGTATTAGCTATTTTGTACAACTCTTTATATGGGACAGAATTCATATTTGGAATATGATTGGGGTTGGCCTGAGATGTGCACAACAGTTTGGAATTTTAATCCATTCCCTGGAATGCAGAACCAGATGAAGGTGGGGACCCTTGTGTACATAGGGTGGGGGAGGGTGGTGGTAACTTTGAAAATTGTGGGGATAATTATTCTTAGTTGCAGACTTCTGGTTTAATTGAACTAGGTGTTAAGGTAAATAGTGTGCCATAAGCAAATTTATCCCTTAAAATCATCAGTGTACTCCCAAACCACAATATTAGATACTCAGGAATATTTCTGATTTTGCAGCACTTTCATTTTAAATTGCAGGTGATCCCTGTACCATTTCCTCTCAGATGGAGCTAGATGAAGCTATTCGACTTTATGAAATCAACAAAGATTCGGAGGTTAATATGCATGGTAAGGACTTGCTAGGCAATTACTTTAGGGCCCTCTAAGTGGGTTTTTTTTTATAATAATCACCTTTGCCATCCATCTGTTTACTCTGTAATCACATTGGTTTTGCAACACTTACACATAATATGATGCAATTAGCAAGTGAATAGCCTATCACATGTAGATGTGCCTTTTAAAGTCTTTGTCTTTTCAGATCCAATTTTAGCACAGTTATGCTCTTTTTTGATCATTTTAAAATTTCTTTTGCAGCAGATCCTTGTAACCAGCATAGTTTAAGTGCCATTCAGTCTATTCTGATGCGGTTTGGGGTCTGCATCGTCTCTTAGACCTAGATTACAATTTATAGGTTTGACTTGTCAGCTCCAAGTTTGTTTCTCTACTTGTCATAAACCAGTAGAGCTTTGCTTATGGAGTAATCTGTTTTCCGTCTGTCATCTGTTGTCTGGCCATTAGCACAAGATTGTTATAACTTCTAAACTACATGGAAGATTGCCATGAAATTTTACATGCATATTCATCCCAGGGTTTAGTCCTATATAAAAATGGTGTTGCTTGGACATCTGGAAAATCTTCTTATCACTAAAAGACATTGTATCATATTTATTTACTGCTAAATGAAAAAAGGTGCCGGTCTGATGTCAAATACTGCTGCCATGGTGGCCATCTTGAAAATCATGTTGTTGCTACTCCTCTTGAATGGATTGTTGTGTGTGTGTGTGTTTGTGTGTTTTGGATTTTTAACTTAGCTTTAACAATTTTCCAGTCATATTGCTATGATGTCTGCAGTGTGACCGTTTATATTGATGTCTAGCACTGGGGCATCATGCCACAGACACGTAGCATGATGTCCCACCCAGTCACATTATCCTGACACCAGGGAATGGATTATTTCTTATGATGAATAGTTGGTCCTAAATAAAAATGTTGCTGATCTGGCATCCAACATGGGGTTTTCACTGTATGAAAGTGCTGTTAATTTGAAGTCCAGTATGGCTATCACAGTGGCTATCTAGAAAATCTTGTTATTACTACACTGGAATGGAAAGTCATGTCTTGAAAATATTACTTTATCTGTTTTTTATGCAATTGATAACTATTTCAGCATGGGGTTTCACCAGTAGATTTAGTATGATACCTAGTTGGTCCAAAATGAAAATTATGCTAGTCGTACATCAAATATGACTGCATTGATGATTGTCTTAAAAATCTTGTCACTGCTACCCTGATTAGATGATTTTTATGATGGGGTTTTCATCCAGTAGTCTACCACAGCAGCTAATTGAAAGTCTTGTTATTGCTGAAGAATATCAAAGATAGTTCAACACTTGACATTTAAAAGGAAGAAATTGTTGTATCTTGAATTCCTGGAACATTTTTTCTTAGAGTAGAACGTCAGTCCTTTTTGAGGGACTCATGTAATATCCCTTGACTTTTAAGTTCGTGTCATAACATGGGATATTGCATGAAATTTGTAGTCTACCATGGGTAGAAGGATTGATGCCAAATTGCTTCATTCATTTGTAGACTCTACTTGTGATCATGCCTTGTTGGCATACATGTTAAGAGTCCTTTTAAATTCCATTTGTTTTGTGTTTTTTCTTGTGTTTGCCTGATTCATTGAGTTCATGCATTACAAGGAGTGTTCATGAATTGTAGCAACATTACTTTAAAGTTGGATTTTCAACTATATATATATATATATATATATATATATATATATATATATATATTGCAAATTATGATTATTTTGGTATTTGGAATAATGTTGAAGTGTGATTCATTTCTGAAGGCAAAATGTCAAAATGCAATTGATTTTCAGGGAAGGATGAGTCAGTGGTGAAGTGAGCCAAGCCCAGGAAAAGTAAATTTTCATACTACAAGTTAATGGAGGTTGACTTTATGAAGAGCGGCAGCAAGGGAGAACATTTTATTCTTTGTATATAGTGCAAACACAATATTGAGATCAGTCATTCTGGAGTCTGCCATATCCATTGTCATTGTAATGACACCCAGCATTGGGACAGTGTATGAATGCAGAGTACAATGCGAAAAATAACAAACCTATTTAAAAATTATAACTATAGTGTGTTGCTGCATATTGGATACTCCTTCACAGCAATGCAGATGCAAAAAGATTTTATTTTCTATGCTGAGAATAAAATCAATGAGATCTACCACAGTACCATCTGGTCTCTATTGAACACAAAGAGCAACTCATATGACACTTGTATGACCTTCAGACCCCAACCCTGATGAATTATTGAGAGCACTAAAGCTTGCATCTAATTAAAATAGTATTCCACTCTCCAATGGATTTTAAAGACAGAAACTTGGCTTGTTTCTTATTTAATGTCTATATGATTGTGGTCGTGTGTATATATGTGTGTGTGTGTGTGTGTTCTTATGTGTGTCTGTATGATGATATTTGACAATGCTGTGGGATCAGCCATTTAATTTTGATTAATTAAAATGTTAAAATTAAAATATTAAAATTAATTAAAATATTCTTGCTCCAATTTGTAGAAATAAAGACTCCTTAGATCCATTACGTTTAAAAAAGAAAAGTATCTTGGTTGAAAAGAAAGTCCCAGCCCACTCCCCGATACAAAAATTTACTGTGGGTCCTAAAGCGTATCAAATATTTTCTGTTAGAAAGTGTATGAAATGCTTCAAAGAAATCATTTTATTTTATTTAAACTTAAATTTCAAGTCACTTTCTGCATGCTTATATGAGTAGATGTAACATTCTTTTTTTTTGGGGGGGGTCATGCACACTGACCTGCATTGGAACCTCAAACCACATTTTGAATCTCAGAAACCCCATGACACTGTCTGGGTGGTTGGAGATATGGTTAGAGTAAGAACACTTTGACTCCTTATCATCGAGGGGCATAATGATTTAATCCATTAAATCACTTGTTTAGTATTCAGCAAAAACTTGTATGACCAGCTACCAACAGATCAGGTGCCCCAAGTGGCTGAGTGGTCTAAAGTGCTCACCATTACAGATCACTGCCATCTCACCTCTGTCTGCATGGGTTCGGCCAATATGGGTATGTGAGAAAGCTTGCCAGTAGCTTCTAGTGTGTCGGTGGTTCTTTCCGGAGCTTTCCCAGGTTCTTTCTCGACCATTTATATTGGCCGCCATGTATAGCCTATCTTGTGCCGAAAAATGGATTTAAACCCTTGAACAACAACAACAACAACAGATCAAGAATATATTAATTGAAATGTCATCTCTAAATATTTTATCTATGAAAAATCACTATTATACTAGTCTCTGGGATTTTAAATAGTGCATTGTAACTTTCTGCCAGGTACTCAATTTCTTTAGGTCTTGCAGTTTCAGGCAGTACTTGCAACCAGAAGGGTATGGGTTTGAATCCTGACCTGACAGGACTGTGGGGGTGGCTGTGGAATGTCGCAGGGCAATGTACTTTACTTTTGATTGCCTTAGGGCAATAAAACCTTTCATACACCATTAAACATATCAGTTGATCATTAAATTAAATACATAATGAAAAAATTCAGAACAATTACTAAATTCCTATAAACTCTGCTGAATGTTTTTTTTCTGATGTTTTGCAGCTATTAGGAAGAAAACTGGAAATTGTGTAATGAAAAATTACATTGAATCCTGTTTTGGGGTACACTGGTTTATACACTCTAATTAATAAAGGGCAAAATGTATCAGGTCAGTTGGATCCGTTTCATTGCATGTTTTTTTTTTTATATAAAAGACATAAAGACTACATTTTTTGATCCTTTATGAATAAGTTCCTATATTCATGTAGGTAACCATGGTAATATCACACAATTGTTTCTGTTGTTATTTGGAAAATTACAGATTTGTCGGATAAGGTAGAGAGATACCTGAATTTAATTGATGCTAATATTCTGTTATGGTGTTTCGATGTGTAGCAGTTAGATCCTAAATTTGTCAAATTGTTTTCTTCTCAGTATTTCCAAATGTTCCACAGCGACCAGGAATGCCTTGTGTGGGAGAGGATCGTAAGTAACTAGTTCTTTCAATAATTTGTATATAACAAAAGTGTTTGTGTCACAGGATTCAGTAAAATAGCATGTACTGTTATGATAATAATACTATAGTATACACTGTTATGATAACTAATACTGTAGTATACATGGTTACGATAATAATACTATAGTATACACTTATGATAATACTGTTGTATACACGGTTACGATAATAATACTATAGTATACACTTATGATAATAATACTGTAGTATACACTGTTATGATAATAATACTATAGTATACACTGTTATGATAATAATACTGTTGTATACACGGTTACGGTAATAATACTATAGTATACACTTATGATAATAATACTGTTGTATACACTGTTATAATAATAATACTATAGTGTACACTTACGATAATAGTACTGTTGTATACACTGTTATGATATTAATACTATAATATACACTTATGATAATAATACTGTAGTATACACTGTTATGATAATAATACTATAGTATACACTTACGATAATAGTACTGTTGTATACACTGTTATGATAATAATACTATAATATACACTTATGATAATAATACTCTTGTATACACTGTTATGATAATAATACTATAGTATACACTTATGATAATAATACTGTAGTATACACTGTTATGATAATAATACTATAGTATACACTTATGATAATAATTCTGTAGTATACACTGTTATGATAATAATACTATAGTATACACTTATGATAATAATACTGCAGTATACACTGTTATGACAATAAAACTATAGTACAGGGGTCAAGCTAGACTTGAATTTTAGGGAAAAGTGACTTCTCCTTTTGGACAGAACAGGGAGAAGTGAGAGCTCAGCAGGGAGAAGTGAATGCGAAGCAGGAAATGCAATGTGTGTGTGTGTTTTATTTGAATTATGCCCTCTGTTTCCCAGTATCCATATTTGCATTTAACATTGGATTTAAACAATACTTTATTTTCAAGTTGAAAATTACCCATGTTCTTTTGGTCATATGCATAGAATAGAAACTACATTGTAACCAGATTATATTATTGTAACTGCAAGTTAGTAAAAATGCATAATCAACTACCCTTAATCAATTTTTTACAATTTTCTTTATGTTTTTCATATCTTTTTTCAATAACGGCATTTTCAAAGATTTCTAAATGCATTTGAAACAACCCCTGTACCATGTACATGAGGGCTAATGCACACGTGTCTTCAAATCATTCTGTTCTTCATCATTTCTTCATTGCGGATAAAAACATTACCGTAACTATTCATACATAACACACTAAAATGCATAACATTACAGACATGGCCCATTTATAGCAGACCTGCCAACTCTTAACGATTTTGCTGTAAGTCTTATGAAAAAAACACTAAAATTACGGACTTACGGAATGATAGCAAAAAGTACAGAAATATGATCATTTTTTTTTTCTGTTCCCGATATTTTTTGTACTGGTTCATTCCAGATCCGGATTTTCATATTAGACTCCGTGTTCGGATTCGGAGTTTCATCTTAGAATGAGTGGATTTTGGTAGGGAACCAGACTAACTATACATTGGTACCTCAGATGCTTTACACCTACCTATTTTGTTCTTGCGAAGTGCACATCTGATCTAGATTTCATTTTTCGTTTTGTCATCCAGTCATCTGAAAATGTCTTCCAAACGAAAATACATCAAAGGTGGAGAGGAAAACCAGCTTCCTAAAAAGCTGAAACAGTGGTTGCAAAAGTATAAAAGAGATTACTCAGATACTTGGTCATGCTTAGAAAAAAGTAAAAAAGGTGACCATTACACTTATTGCACGTTATGTTGTCTTGACTTGAACATTTCCCCCGGTGGGCGAGATGACTGTCGCTGCCATGTGAATTCCAAAAAACATACAGAATATGTTGCAATGAAATCAAGTTGTAAGTCGCTGACTTCTATGGGATTTGGATCTGTAGTGCCAGAAACTGAATTGGAGGTCATTAAGGCCGAAGTATATTTTACAAACTTTTTGGTTGAGCATAATGTTGCAATTGCTGCATCTGACCATGCTTCTAAACTATTCAAGTGCATGTTTCCCAAATCATCAGTAGGAAATAGTTATCAGTGTGGCAGAACAAAAACTACTGCTATTGTATTACAACAGTACAAGTCAATACAGGAAGGCATTGGTAACAATATTTTATCCCAACCTTTCAGTATAGCAACTGATGGTAGCAATGATTCTGAGAAGCTGTACCCAGTTGTTGTTAGATATTTTGATAACACAGATGGGGTTGTAACTGAAGCACTTTTGTCAGTTCCAACTTGTGATGGAGCTTCTACTGGGAAAATATTTTCACATTATTGGATGAGGATTTGAAAAAGAGAAAACGTAAGTTGGAATAGCTGTATTGCCTTTGAATCAGATAATGCTTCAGTGATGACAGGTTGCAATAAAGGTGTATTTGGACATATAGCTATGGTGAATCCCTCAGTGTATCTGAGTGGATGTTCATGCCATTTGATACATTTAGCAGCTAAAATGGGGGCTGATATGCTGCCTGTTAGTTTTGATGACTTATTAGTGGACATATCATATTATTTGGATAAAAGTGTGAATAGACAAATGGAACTGAAAGATCTTCAGACTCTTTGTGGGAAAGAGCAGAGAAAAATGTTGAAGCATTGTGTAACAAGATGGTTGTCTCTTGGTGAAGGTATAAAGAGACTGTTGGAACAATGGGAACCCTTACAAATATATTTTGGTAAAGAAACCAAGAAACAAGAGGTTAAAGGCAAAAGAGCTAAAGCCAAAAGTAGGATGTCAGAGAAGGTGTCTAGTTCCAAGGATAAAGTTCCACATGTATCTAGTAATAAAGAAGGAAATAACGACAGTGCAGGTACATGCACTAAAGCTTTGAGCTGTGATAAATCTAGAAGTCAGGCTAGAACTACCCTGAAGTCTGCCTCAGCAGGAAGGATTGAGAAAATAAAACCCAAGATAGGTTTCTTAGAGAACGCTATATCACAGAAATCAGATAAAAAGGCTCTGTCTAGATGTCAGACACCATTGGTTAGAAATGACTGGAAAGACAGTACAAAAATCATTTACAGAGAGGAAAAGGCTATGAGTGTGTGTAATGCTTTGCAGTCCCGGAGGGCGAAGATTTATTGCTTATTTCTAGACCACATAATTCCATTATTTAACAAGTACAACTTAATCATGCAACAGGAGGAGCCTGTGATCCACAGACTTAGAGAAAACATGCTTGAATTATTTAAACAGTTGCTGACCAGATTTGTAAAGGCTACAGAAATTTCACAAGCCAAGCATCTTACTGATATCAATTATCATGACTGTAAGAAACAAAAGTCAGATGATACACTTACAGTAGGGTCAGAAACAAGAAAATACTTGGCTGAAAGGAAGCTGTATGAAAGTAGTCTTTGTCAATTCTGTAAAGATGTAAGGGGCTATTACACAACTGTTTGTGACTACATTGTTAAGAGGTTTCCCTTGAATAATGAACTTCTGAAACACAGTGCAGTTGCTGATGTATCAAAGAGGATGATGAGTGATTTTAGCAGTGTGATGTATTTCCCATCAAGATTTATGTGTATGGAATCCAAAGAAACCAGCTGGCAAGATAACTTGGAAGCAGAGTTTTTGAATTACCAAGTAGATGAATTGAATCCTGAGATCTTAAACATTAAACGAGTTGACAAGCAATGGGATCTTATTAGTAAACTCAGGGATGCTAATGGCCAGTTCAAATACAAATTGTTGTCCAGCATCATGAAGAATGTACTTATTGTTCCTCATTCAAATGCAGGATGTGAGAGGGTGTTCTCATTTGTTGCAAAAAACCACTCAAAATCCAGATCATCTATGTTAGTTGATACCTTGGAAGCAATACTAGTCATGAAAGTGAAGGGGGGAGAATGCTTCAAAATGGAGTTTGACCAGAAGTTTCTTAGAAAGTGCAAAAGTACAATGTACCAGTCACATCAATAGCTATATATTGTAAGTTACAACATGGATATAAACAGTAACGGTTATTAAAATTTTACTTGTTGCCAGTACTTAATAGTTTTTACACCTTACTGAAAATTTGTCCAACTTACTGAAAAATTTTGACTGACTTACTGAGAATGTCACTTTAGGGTTGGCAGGTCTGTTATAGTCAGTATATGAACTAAACCCTTCTTTCCAACCGAATCAACACAGACGTGAGTGCATCTATTGTTAGGAGGGGCTTTTGTAATGTGTTTTCGTAATGTGTAATCACTCACTTTGCTTCATTACAATGGTCCATTCATAGGACTGCATATTTTTGGTTTATTTATTTGTCTATGTACTTGCAGTAATTTTAGGCATTTTTTAAATAGTATCTGCTTCGCTGCATTTTTCCGTATTTTCACAAATACGAGTTAAGTCAGAAAACAACTTGGACCTTACAGCACTTCTCCATTCTCGCGAATTCCACAACAAAGCATTGTCCCATATGTTTCTGACCTACATAATTGCATTTTAAAGTTAAATCTTAAATAACATGATACCTAGATTTCGCTTTCTTTGAATTGTATATATTTCTGGATACATTTGCCCCATGATTTACAAAAACAGACAATCTAATAAACTGGTACTTCCCAGACATAGCGATGTCTGCCATTATTTACCTGTTACTGGTTCACTTACAGTTTCAAACTAATTTTATGACGAAGTAATGTACAAGAGGCAGTTAAAATATCCAAATCACCGATTCTGATCTTAAAACACAAATTGCTATTTACATACTAATGTTAAAGCTTCAACAACAAGTTTGTATGTTTTATCATTGAGGGATAAGATGCGGAAATTGGGCCGTGATACTGCTGCTAACTTACTTGGGAAGGAGTAAATGGTCCATCAGCCATCAAAACACATGTCTGTGAATGTGCAAAAGTTTGTTTGTTGGCTTAATTTATATAAAAACTAGGCTTAACTACCGATGGTTTGATGAATACATTTCGCTACAATACAACACTAGAACTAACCTGGCTAAGGTGAGGGGGCATCTCAAAATATATGGTCAGTCAGCGTACCTCTTAAAAAAAATAACAGGGTGAAGTCATTTTCGCATTCCTAACAGAAGAGGGCGAAGTTTACATTTTTAGGACACTTAGTCGCCCACTTCGCCTGGTAGCATGACCCCTGATATTATACACTTACGATAATAATACTGTAGTATACACTGTTATAGTAATACCATAGTATACACTGTTATGATAATACTATAGTATACACTGTTATGATAATAATACTGTAGTGTATACTGTTGTGATAATACTCTAGCATACACCGTTATGATAATGCTGTAGTGTATACTGTTATTATAATACAATAATCCACACTGATAATAATGCTGTAGTGTATCCTGTTATGATGATACTGTAGCATACACTGTTATGATAATAATACTGTAGTGTATACTGTTCTGATAATACTACTGTAGTGTGTTCTATTAGGATCATAATTCTCAAATGTACGCTGTTAAGATAATAATTTGGTACTGTATCCTGTTATGATTATTCAGTGCTATTGTGTACACTGTTAGGATAACCATTGTCCTCACATTGTTTTGACACTGAAACAAGGAAATCCATCCCAGCCATGAGATGCTGAACCTGTATGCTTTGCTTATATCAAGCAAGCCGTCAGAAGAAAATGTCTCTAAGAATAAGTGGTGGATAGAGTTGCTCTGGCAAGAAAGTCTACCTTTTTAAAAGCATACATGGGGAAGTGGCGAGCTTCATTCCCAGTGTCATGAACAGAAACACTTTTCCTTCCATGCCTTACCGCAGATTGCAAGCTTCTTCCTATGGGCTCACCAAGGAGAAGTTACCTCCAATCACTATTAAGAGCTTCCATTCCACTATCTAAGACATGTTCTAACATCATGGTTTGGTGTGACCTGTATTAGCAGCACAACAACCTTCCATTATGGTCATTCAGCAACATTGTTGTGACACATGTTACTGTATACTTCCACAGGATTTGTGGCACTGATTTCTTATCCCAACTGCATCCATGCATGAACCATATGGTAACATTTGTTATTTCTCATGCGATTTGAAGCTGCTTAGATTACACTATGAGACCAGAGAATGTGCCAGCTCAAGTGTAAGGGGATATAACTCATCTGTTTTCTTAAGGTATTATGATTGGGTATTATATTTGAAGAAGTAACCAATTTTGTTAGCAAAATATGTTTTTTTGATAATAGCTTCCTAGTTGTAATATTGGCAGAAGCCATGTCCCTGTGTAAAGTGTGCACATCTGCGCTAGTGGCAGTGTCTGAAGCACAGATGAGATTTGGTTCACTCTGTCCAAGGGGAGATCACTCTTGTCTGACCTCCACCTTGGCAAGCAGACAACGCTTTAGCACTTGTGGCTAATGCAAGGTCTGGATTTGTGAGGTAGCGGATGTTTTCCTCAGGTATTATGATTTGGGTTAGTATCATTTAAAAAACAAAGCAAGTGTATTTTACTCCCAAAATTGGTTTCACATTTTGCAAACATTACATCTGAAAAATGCATACAGACATTGTGCCTGAAGTTCTTAAGAAGGATAATAATAATAATAATCATGATAACAATAGACTTTAGAAATGTATTGGAATGTGAACACTAACAGTTTTTAAATTGACCTGCATGGCAGATGACAAGATTCCAAGGTTTTTCCTTCCTTTTTTCATAATTGATGAAATTCCTTTTGAAATTAAGTTTTATAACAAAAATTATGATATATAGACACACACACACACACATACACAAATTCTTCATTATAAGGTGGTCTCACAATAAGACACTATACTCTATTAAGGACTCCCATGGACAGTGTTTTAATGAGTACCGGATATTGTTACCTTTGATCCTGCCTACACACAGCTTGATGTCCATTCGTCTGTTAAAGTTTTGCATTAAGGTCATTTCATGGTTCATATTTCTTCCATGGATACATTTCTTGTTATAATTATTACTCAGCAAAATTTTTGACTTTCAAAGGATCATATTAATGTTATTTTGGATTGTATTTTCAGGGAATATGTACAGAAGAGGTGCTAGAAGGTGGAGAAAGTTGTACAGAGTCAATGGACACTTGTTCCAAGCCAAAAGATTTTCAAGGGTAAGAGTTTTTGTTGAGGTGACATTTTTATAAGCCACTTGTAAAGTAGAGCATATCATGTTATGGCATTGTCCATCTATACATTTTGGTTTCTGTACTATACCTTGACCAAACTTTGTTTATGGTCAGAAGGTGAAAGGACAAGGTCATTGAATGAAAGAAGGTGAAAGGAAAAGGTCAGTGAATGGAAGAAGGTGAAAGGAAAAGGTCAGTGAATGAAAGAAGGTGAAAGGACAAGGTCAGTGAATGAAAGAAAGTGAAAGGACAAGGTCAGTGAATGAAAGAAGACTCATGGGCTCTTTTAGATTACAAACCTCTACCAAACTTTCTGGATGGCTTGCATTTGAATAAGAAAGAAACCTCATAAATTTTGCCAATCCCACCTTGGTGCAAGCACAACATAGAAATCACTTAGTCTTATCTGTGTCCATATGTACATCTGTCAACACTCTAGATTAATCCCAGTGTTCAAGTTTTTACTTGTTTTTGTATGTCAGTACCATTTGATTCCACCCTAATTTTGGTTTTGGAATATAGATAGACATGTGCTTTTTGTAAAGGTCATTTTTTTTTTTTGTTGGGATCAAAAAGTTAAGGGTGTAGGTTACTATAGTTGAAAAAAGCAACTTATGAAGCATTGGCATATGTGTCACACAGATTTAAACAAAAATATGTACTGAATTTCAACCATGTTTTCTTCCTTGGGACTCTGATGCAGATTAGATTGGATTTCATAGCATCAACATCCCCCCCCCCAGGGAGGGGGCTGAGTAGGATAACTGTGAACATTAGTTAGCATTTAGTTGAGGGTTTTACCCACTTTAAAACTATTATGAATCATGAAACTTGGTGGAAAGTACTACACCTTCTAAACAAAAGTATGTCACTGTGACCTATATTTCATGCCTCACTGACTTAAATTTTATATTTTAAGTTTATTTCTCAAACTCTTTTAATGCCACAGTCATCCCACAAATTGTATGCATTATTTTTAGTTACACACATTTTGCAGGCTTGGGTTATGTTTTTGCTAATGATCAAGTAGATTAATTGCACCTTGTTCATATACCTTACTTCATGAAACTTGGAGATGCATCTTGATGGGTATTACATTATCATCTTAAAAGTAGGTCACTGTGACCCATGTTTCATCTTCACTGTCCTTGGTTTAATATGGTGATTTAAGTTTGTTTCTCAAGGTCTGGTCATGGTAGAATTATCAAACTAGATGATTTTTTGTATCACACCCTTACAAAAAAAGTGGTTCGTGGTGACATACATTTCATATGTTACTGGCTTGGTTCAAATGTTTGCACTTAGCTCACAACCAGATACCTTCTATACATTCTATTGTACCAAGACTCGTGAGTCTTTGCAAGGTAAGACATCATAATTAGCATTCACCCTTGTCACAGAGGTAGGTCACTGTGACCTAGATTTCTTGCATAATTGAATTGCATTCAGTCTCAAGCACTGTTGTGTGCATCTATGTTAGCACCACACCCTTACGACATTGTGTCATATTTGCATTTAGGTCATGACCATATTTTTTTAGCTACTTTAAATACTGTTACACCTGGAATCATGAAACGTGATGAGAGAATGCATCATGTTCACTACACTTCATATTAAAAGTAGGTCACTGGGACCCATATTTCAAATTTTGCTGTGTTTGGTTGAATTTTTTTACTGTTTGATTTTATCATTAGACTAGATGATTTTATACATTTTTTAATGCTACACCTACAGAACAGAAGGTCACTGTGACTTGAATTTCACATTTTACTTGCTTTAGGTTTAGATTTTGCATTGAATTTATGACCACATAGATTTTTAGCATGCTGTGCATGTACTATCCTATTTAGAATCAAGATCCTGTTAGATGCATGTTGATGAGGACTACTCCTTCATTTACATGATAGGTCAGTATCAATCATATTATACACTTTACTGACTTGGGTTAAATTTTATGTTTGATTTTCATTTTTCAGGCAGTGCTATGACCATGACATCAGTAATGATAGGTTTCTCTGTTACTACCACAACCTTATAACAAAAGAGACTCGTAATGTATATTTCATCTTTTGCTGGCTTTTTTCATTGTTTTGTATAAAGCTCCTGGCCACATGAGATTTTGGCATGCCATTGCATACTTTTTGTGTCAGGTCTCACTTGATGTGGGTATTTCAGGTTAGGGATTGATGCAGAAGGCTCTTTTTTATTGTTCTGTTCCTTGTATGCCTGGTAACTGTAGGATTGGTAGGTGGTTTCACAGTATATTGTCACCATACTGGCAATAGTGCTGTTTAAAAATTCAGATTTAAATTTGAAAATGATATAAAAGTTCAAATGTAAACAGAGAAGATATAAAAAGCCTCTAGTTAGAAGAAGGGTGAAATCACTTTTTTCTGAATATATTTTCTACTTGATAATATTTACAGTGGCTACTGCAGAGTAGTAAAGGTAGAGGTTAGCAATGTAATTATTGATTACATTCTGGTTATTAAGGTATTTGCATTAATTCTTAATACCAGTGATAGCTTTTGTACTGAACTGACATTACCCTGACACATCTTTTATAAATTTTCATTTCTGACAGATTAGGGCTATTGTGAATATTTTCCTGTGATGTGGCAGTTTAGACAAACAATATTGGTCATATGCATTATTACAGTTCACTGTTATTGTAATAGACTTGTTTTTCAACACCTGTCAACCATGATGATTGTCAGATATTTGTCTCAGTAATAGACATGCATAAACATGTAAAACAAGTTCCTTTCATTGGAAGCCCAAGCCATGCATTTGATCTTGTTTGCTAGTCTGTCAAAAGTAGTCACCAAGCAAACCAATCTGTTTTCAAGCCTAACTCAAAGTAAATGTAAATTTAGTTTTTGTATGAACTTATGAATACAAGGCTCACGCTTATTAGGCTTACGGTATACTGTCTTCCTTAAAATTTAAGGGCTGTCAAAATGCAAAACTGTTCTGTGAGACCATGGGGTTCAGTAAAGTAATTGATATTACTAACCAAAAAGTGACATCAAGTTGATATGGAGGAGAAATTACTATAGCTCATGGGTTTGACAGCTAAAACATCAAAGTCAAAAGACCCAAATAAAGATGGTTGGCTTTCTTCAGCATCCTCTTTCAACAAAATAAATTCCATGCCTTTTGGGTAAGGTAGCAACCTGTTGTAGGGTTTAAGGTCCAGCTAACTGTGACCTATTGTTTAATACTATCGGGAGTTAGCAATGCCCTAACAGTAGCAACATTTACACTTGGTGAAGGCATATAATATAGCATTGATACTACTATGGTATTTCTCGGTTGACTTCGGAAAGCAGATAATAATTTATTTTATTTTACCTTCCAAATCATGTCCAGTCCTTTTAAGCATGAGACATGTAAATCATTCTTTGGACTGGACAACATTGAAACTATAGCAAAAGTAGTATATCCCAGTAGAAAATTGAAACATCAAATTTAACAGTTTCCAGTATCTTATATTTTTATTTCTTAATGACAGGGCTGGGGTATAAAAGAGGATTAACTGCTGTTATTTCTTTCAACTGTAGTGATGAACAGGTGATAGGTGCCTCATTGGTCAGTTAAGTACCTGATTCTTTTGTTAAACTAAGCCTGACATAATACCTTTATAGGTATAACAACTTGGTTTCAAAATGTCTGCAATAAAAAAATGAAAAACAATTAAAATCTGGTGAAAGACATGTGATATCATTTATAAGTTTAGCCTACAATGAAACACTTTTGATATCAAGCTAGGTTGAGCCTACTAGTGAAACACTTGTGATCTCAGGTCTAGGTTGAACCTACTAGTGAAACACTTGTGATATCAGGCCAAAGAGGGAACCCACTAGTGAAACACTTGTGATCACAGGTCTAGGTTGAGCCTACTAGCGAAACACTTGTGATATCAGGTCTAAGTGGAGTCTACTAGTGAAACACTTGTGATATCAAACCGGGTTGAGTCTGCTAGTGAAACACTTGTGATCTCAGGTCTAGGTTGAGCCTACTAGTGAAACACTTGTGATATCAGGTCTAAGTGGAGTCTATTAGTTAAACACTTGTGATATCAAACCGGGTTGAGTCTGCTAGTGAAACACTTGTGATATCAGGTCTAAGAGGAGCCTACTATATGATATTATTTATATAACTATGATAACAATATTTAATTTTACTGTATCAATTTTTGCTTTGCAGAAAGCTGTATGTGAATACTGTTGTGACAGAATCTGGGGTTTGGGTCGCCAGGGCTTCAAATGCATACAGTGTAAACTCCTCATTCACAAGAAGTGCCACAAACTGATCAAGATTGTTTGTGGGAGTCACAGACCTTCATCAGTAAGTGTCCAGTTCTTTGGCTAATTAAGTTTTATTTGTTCTGTGAACATCAGGTATTGATGCCTGCAGAATTTGTTCACAAGTGCATGAGACTGGTTTAGGTTAAACAAATTACTAGACCCAGGAGAATGGGGTAGTCTTCCCTAAAAGCTAGTGCAGTAAAACCTGTCTTAAGTGACCTCTCTTATGAGTATCCACCTGACATTTACAACCACAATCACAATGCATGGATCAAAGTTATTATATAAATGCACATTTGTTAGCAACTACCTGCAGGGCATGACCAGCAACAAAACTGTTTTAGACAAAATATGTGTTCTAACACAGCTAGGAATTACTGCATCAGAAAAATTTGAGACAAATGCCACTAACCTTTGTTTAATCCCTTGTAATCATGACCATTTAGGAGGGTCTGCAGGCAAACTGTGGTTTGTTCTTAAGGACAGATGCTATGAGTGACCACATCACAGAAGCATATATTAACAGCACTGACCTTTATTTAATCCTTTGTAGCCATGACCCTATAATGTACATCCCCTCATAACATGGAGTCTAGCTACTGGCCATGCAGCTGGCATCATTTGCTACAAGCCATACACGAGACTAAAAAATATGTCACTAACCACCATTGTAGTGCTAGACTCGGGTAAATTCCTATTAAGATTTATTATACATTCTTCAGAGAGTGCAATCAGTGACATAACTAATGCAAAGGTTCATATCATTTCCTTAATTTTTGTGACACACCAAACAAAACCAATAATGTCACAATGAGAAATCTTCACAAAGGACTTTACTGTAGTGGATGAGTACCTAATCTGTCTTTGGAGTTGGTCTCTAATGCCTGGGTGAATGAGGTCTTTGTCTGTGTCTTTAATAAGTGTTTATCATTTTCTGGATTCCATTGTCATTATAAAAAGTTTATGTTGTTTGTTTTTTTTTTTTGATGTTATATTTATTACAACCCACACACCAGGCCATCATCTCTTCACTGTAGTGCAGCCAGCTGCACTGTTTGTTTATTGATTAATATCTTTATCATATCAGTGAATTGAGCCTTTACATTTGTCACCAAATAAATGTATTTTGTTTGGGATGGGCTAATTCTGTTTTTTTTTCTTCTTATTCATTCATATATATATATATATATATATATAGGTTACTGCATTTGTATGGGAAAATATGAACAAGTTTTTCGGATGGATATACTGCACGACCTTGGGAGTGCAGTATATCCATCCGACAAAACGAATTAATATTTTCCCATATAAATGCAGTAACCTTTTTATTATATATTCATTTTCTTATTCTACCCAAGGCTTAATTATATAAACAAAAATACACTACAAGAAACAAAGTAACTGAATTTATACTGTATTCCAAACTAAATACACAAGTGCAGATTCATCATTACACAACAACAACATTATTAATGCGCACATAACTCTGTCCAGATCATTTTGAACTTATTCGCGCACTAGACATAACTTTAGAAAGAAAATGGCGTTTTGGTCTACTTAAAATTGAAATTTGGAGTCATATTGTGAATGAATGCACATTGCAACAACTTTTCTATTTGATCTGGAATGAATTGATTTTGGTATTTTTGTTGATTCGACGAAATTTTGTGATTATGGACTGGATTTATCTACATGAAGTACATCGGATTTCAGCAGCGTCTGTGCCAATTCTACATGAAATACATCAGATTGAAGCAGCGAGGGAGAAGCATGTTGACATCTGCAAGTGTGTTTCTGTTCTGTCATTGAATGTTTGAAATCATTATGTGGGAAAAATATGAAGTCTTTCAATTGCAATTATTGAAAAGGTGCTATGGTATTTAATGTTTATTTCATTTTGAGTGCAGTAAGGAGGATGTAATTGCACTTAGAATATAGTCGAAATGACAGTACAATTTCAAAATGTGTAATCATTCTTGAGAACCCATGACATGGCTCGTGTAATTCGGATTTGCAGAACTAAGAAAGTACATTTTGAGGAAATTCAGGATGTAAAACTGTAAGAATATTTTTGCCATTCTTATTACCAGCTAAAGAAGACAGTTTATGCCTTGTCACTTGCATGTCATTTGCAGGGACCCTGTCTGGCACCTATAACTAGCCTAAATCTGAAACATTGTATCAAAAAAGTTGATGCGGAATGTGCCAAAGCAGCTGGTATGTGACAGTCCATGAAACATTTCCTTTAGTTCATTCAGAAACAAATTTAATCAACCAAAACGTAAAGCGTCTACTACGAGAGTGTACTTGATTTGTTTACAAAGTAGTTCCTAATACACTATTGGGCATGTGTGAGTTCAATATGAAGTTGCGCATGAGTGCAATATCTTAAAATACTGAACGATTCTGACAATGTAAAGTTAACGGAGAAAAAAATGAGCATATAATATATATATATATATATATATATATATATATATTGCCATAATTACCCCAAACCAGGTCAAAACTGCTACATTCATCTGCAGAATGAGTATTTTTTGTCATAGCTACCTGTGTTATTCTGATGCTACATTTGAAGTAATTAAGAAATTAATAGACATGTGAAGTTATGGACTGGATAAATGAAGGTTACGTTAGTTATTTTCATAATTCATATGCTAACATGTAATCTTCATATATAAATGAGAATGTTTTGTGATGTGTATATGTGTGTGTGTGTGTGTGTGTATATATATATATATATAAAATACAACTATTTTAAGATGAAATTAATGCATCATTTTAGCAACAACTATGGAAAAGGAATAAAACTGTGGATATTTTTCTTTTGTAAAGCCGGTCGAAAACTGGTCATGTTGCACAGATGTGATATGAGATACCACCTGTCTTGGGAGACCAACTTTTGTTGGCAGAAGGTGTTTTCTCTCAAGAAGACAGATATTTCTGCATCTTGAAATTTGCGATACACTGCAAAGCATTTAACTGAATTTGACACCTTTATTTCATCAAGGAACATACTTCTGAGGATCACCTGTTTCTGAGGATATCCTTTTTGAGCTTGCATTAAAACAAACCACATTTAGGATTTCAGAACCTTGTAAAGAGGCACATTAGACAGTATGTTTTCAAAACTATATTGCATTTGATGAAATAGGGATAAAACAGATAATTAAATCATATTGTTGCCCCAGAAGTTGGGACTTTGAAGCTCTTTCTGGGTCTTTGCTGAGTTGTCTTTGCTGCTGTTTCCGTTCTACTGTTCTCTTTGAATAAAGATGAATATAGAAATTTAAAGACAGAAATACTTATATCTTTTTCACTTGCATTTTAAAATCAGTCTAGTATTACAGCAAACCTTCCTTAAGACAGTAATAACTGGCAGAAGTGTATATTTGCTCAGATACTTCTTCATTGCATGCAAAACATGGTATTAAGAGTGTGGGCATTTGTATAACATAGGTTTGAAAAATCTAAAAATCCATTTGCCCAGCAGGCGAGAACTACAAATTTTACTTGTACAAAATAAACTCTTACTCAGCAGGCTCTTCTAGAAATACAAAGGTTGTTTACCAGAGTTATTCATGGATCCAGCACCAAATGTAATTAATCACAAATTGGGACCAGTCTGCTATCCCTCGTTTAAATGTCTGTTAATACAAAAAATTATGAGAGTAATTAATTACAAATTGGGACCAGTCTGCTATCTCTCGTGTAAATGTCTGTTAATACAAAAAATTATGAGTGAAGCACTTGTATGAGCTTAATAAAAATAAACAAACAATAAGCTGCTTCTAGAAAGTTTGGACTGTCAGTTGACAATATTATTAACAGTAGGCCCATTTCATTAAAGAGAAACATTGGTCGGACGTGATTCAGCACTTGCTTGATTGGGGCGAGTGATTGGAAAGTTCACTTGAAAGTTGGATATTTTCATGCACAATTCCAAATTTTCAATCCCAGCAATACTCAATTGCAGTCATGTGTAAACAAGCCCTGGTTATCAAGATACTTGACCATTGCATTTGTGTGCAAGAGGTAAAACCTCTTGGTTTGTCAGTTGAACGATAAATTGGTTGAGATGATGCTTAATCAGAAAGGAGGAGAATTGATTCTGAAGTTTACCAACTGGTTATTGGATGTAACTCTTTTTGACATGTGGCCTTGGACCACTCCGGTGGTCTAGTTGTTAGAGCATCCACCTTGGATGCGGGATGTCATGGGTTCGATCCCCAGCCGAGTCATCCCAAAGATTTCTAAAAATTGTACTAACAGCTGTCTCACTAGGCGCTCAGCATTAAGAGGTTAGTGTTAGGACTGGTCTGCCTGGTGTCAGGATAATGTGATTGGTGGGACATCATGCTGCATGTCTGCGGCATGATGCCCCAGTGCTAGACATCACTATAAACAACCACACTGCAGACATCATAATTGTGTGACTGAAAAAGTTTTAAAGCTGTTAAAAATCCAAATCACACACACATGCACACATGTGGCCTCATTCCTAATAAAGAATGTTTGTCTCAAATTATACTTCAAACATGATCTAAAATGATGAAAAAGAAGACTTTTCATTAAACCTTTTTGTTCCATAAAATGATCTTCCATAATATGTCTGTAGTTGTACCTTTCGTTAATCCTTTGTCCCTGAAATACATCCATGGACTGTTGGTTAGTACATACAAACATGAATGCACACATTCAGAGTTTAATCAGTACAGAAAATTATCAGAACTATTTGAAGTAAATAAAAACCCTATTTTCATTAAGTATATCATCTACATCAAAATTGTTTTGCATTTGATGTGTTTAGACAATGTCAGCAATTTTAAGTTTGTTTAAACACTGCCCAGCAAGTGATGTAACTTTCACTATCATTGTAGCCTTGTTAATATTGGCTATTTTTTCCAAGATATTAATTTGTGACATTCTTTTTTATTTCGGGGCCCTGAGTGGCCGAGTGGTCTAAAGCGCTCTCCGTTATGGATCACTGCCATCTCACCTCTGTCTGCATGGGTTCGAGTCTAGGATTCGGCGAATGCGGATATGTGAGAAAAGCTTTGCCAGTAGCTTCTCGTGGCTGGTGGTTCTTCCTGATTTCCCGTTTCTTCCTCCACCATTAATACTGGCCGCCATGTATAGCCTATCGTGTGCTGAAAAATGGCATTAAGCCCCACAACAACAACAACAACAACAACAACCTTTTTATTTCTGTCCTACCAATTTCATTACTGCAAAAAACTTTGAGTTCTTCACATCTACAGTTACCAAATGTTCTGGATGGCATGCACTCAAGGAAGAATTCTATAGTTTTTTGGGGTCAGAAGGTCAAAGGTCAAGGTTGGTGAGTGTAATAATGGTTTCCATACAATAACATTAGTTCTGCATTATCTACCTGGACAAAACTTTATGAATGGATTGCATGAGAGGTAAGGAAGAATAATGGAAATTTGAGGGTCATAAGTCAAGGTCACTATGACAGAAAGAAAAAAAATGGTACCTGTTCAGTCCAGGACCGGGGACTCGAGTGGCCGAGTGGTCTAAAGCTCTCTCTGTTACGGATCACTGCCATCTCACCTCTGTCTGCGTGGGTTCGAGTCTAGGATTCGGCGAATGTGGACATGTGAGAAAGCTTGCCAGTAGCTTCTCGTGGGTCGGTGGTTCTTTCCTGGTATTTCCCGGTTTCTTCCTCCACCATTAATACTGGCCGCCATGTATAGCCTATCGTGTGCTGAAAAATGGCGTTAAGCCCACAACAACAACAACAACAACAACAATCCAGGACCAAACTTTGTGGATGGATTTCACTTTTACTTGCATAGATTTTTGGGTCAGTCGGAGGTCATGGTAGATTTAATGTGCCATTCAGACAATGTTTCCATTTACCCTCATGTGTGCATCAGAGACCCTCAAGTTTTTAATTTGACCCACAGTTTTGACACTAAGGTTTCCTTATTTTGCTCAATATGACCCCACAGTTCTGACACCAAGTGGAATTTTAAACTTGTGTTCGAGCACCCCTAGGTTATATACTGATTCAGAGTACTTTTCTTTTCAATGTGTCAGTTTTAAATCTTTGAATTAATGGCATACATAGTTTATTATTATGCCAGCTCCATCATAGTTATACTTCTTTTATTGCTCATCAAAGCAAAAGCTAAACAGTACAATAACAATTTATAGTGCTGGAAGTGGTGGGAAGGTAAAGGCTATGAAATTACTGCAGAGAGAGTGATGATAAAAATATTATCAGTCATAAGCTTCAGAAAAATGATTCATAAACTCCCATTCTGATCCAGCTCCAATCTTGATAACTTTGAACTTAGTTATATCCCGCATTGTGAGCAGGAAATTTATATTAAATTTTGTTATTTGTACATTTTCTTGCTTGAAGTTTTCAGTCTTGCCATGGCTTTGGCATTGTATCCATTCCCATTTTACCAATGTAGTTTGTATTACTAATGATAGCAATAAGCTGGATGATCATACTAAAATTAGTAACAAAGTACAGATCTGTTGTCCTTTAACGTCAAGTTACATAAGACAATAGAGGCAACTCAAATTTAGGTAAATGATTGGATGTTATACTAGTTATCTACATTGATTATTATTCCACTAATGAAAATACATGAAACAATAGTAGAAATACATTTCAAAGGAAATCACCACAATAGATACATCAAAAATATTATTAAGAAGATAATTTCAAGTTGTCTATTTATGATAGTAAAAGAATCATGATTAGGAATATGTTTGGGGTCTTCCCTTTGATCATGTGAATCCACCAAACCATCATTGTTTTTAGTATTTTGATTTTGTTTATACTGGTTTAAAGGACTAACAACCAACAAAACTCCACTCATTCCCTGACATTTGGACCAGCTATGGGTTGCTGAACTTGCATAAATGTCAAATTCTGGCCATTCAAAAACCCTTAATGGACCATCTCAAAGTGGTAGTGGAACAGGTGTATTTTACAAACCTGTGCATACACAGGGTTCCCATGCTACTAAGTAATCAAGAAAAAGTTGGGAGAAATTAAAGATTTTTTTCGAGACTCTGAAAAGTCCTTGAAATTTGCAAATATGGATGCAATTTGGGAAAAACCTGGAAATTTTCTGCCACCACTTGATGACAGAAACAGTTTCATAGCTGAGTTTTAACTGAATTAATCCAGAGTTAAATTTATTGAGTTTTGACCAGAATATTCAGAAGTTGTAGTACGATCATTTGGGTGCTTGCCACAAACATTTGTATAGTTAATCCAAATGCTCAGTGGATTAGAGTCATCAAGTAGACCAGTTAATTCAAAGACAGCTAGATATTGGTATCTTTTCTTGCATGGAAGGTACAAAAACCAGTCTAACATCACAATTAGTCAACAAGATGTTAGCATAGGGTAGCTGCTTACCTTGTTTACATTGTTACCTATCAATGGTCAGTGGTTTTATTGAAAATCTTAAAACTCCAGTTTCCTAAACGTCAAACACAATCTTAACCAAACATTTAAAATATAAAGCATGATCACAATCAAACATTCTACACTGAACATATGTACATACAGACCAACTATGTAATGGCCAAGTTGCATCATCAGGGTTCAAAACCAACTTTTTTATTAACTATTCAAGCGGACTAACAGGACAGAAGACACACTAGTCCACAGCAAACTCCATTAGTCCTCAAAATACATGTGCGTAACACAACAACAGAGATTTATACACATTATAAATTACACTGATTTGCCATCAGTTTGTCCCAAATCATAATCTTCTCCATCCGATTCTGAATAGTCCTCCTGGTCCATATACAGTGGTCTTCTTTGTCTCAGTCCACAAGAGTTCCATAAATATATAGCTGGCACTGGATCATAATCAGCAATGTCTTCACTTAAAAAGTGAATCGTTAACAAGTCATTCAATACACTGCTGCACAATCTGCATCTCCGATCAGATTTCATCATTTTCAATTCAATGAATCCCCGCTCTGCATCTGCAGACGAGGCTGGAGGTCAACACAATATCCACCAATGCAAGAATGTTAGTGTGACCTTCTTGAAATCTCTTGTTAACATCACACCATTGTAAGTTCTCTACCTGACATCCACAAGCATAAATTAAACTTTTCAAGAGTTGCCACTCCTCTTCAACCTTGTCTGGATAGAAGCCTGCCATTGTCATTACTGGGGAAAAATGTTCCAGCAGAGTAGTAACATCCTCATCACCAAATTCAATATGATTTGAGTCTCTTGGCCATAAATGAAAATCTGCAAAATGTGTGGCTTTCAATACATCACATTGCTGTTTGTCAGATCAGGCATCCAAATGTTCTGCTAAACTGTTGATCATGTCCTCTCTAGCATGAAGTGATAACTGCACTGATGTTGGGGAACTTTGTTCTTTTAGTACAAAACCATGAAATTCTTTTATTGGTCCATTACCAATACCCTGCAGAAACTTTTTTAACCTAGGTCCGTCTCTTAATTTCAACTATTTTAAGACCTCAAAAGTTGCAAGAACTCTCAGGTACACTTCAGACACCAAACAAGACTCATTTTGAAGAAACAATGACAACTTGGACAGTAAATTTATGACATCTGTCAAGAAGTGGGCATAATTAACAAGATGCAGATCTAGCAACATTTTCAGATAGCCAGCTGCTTTCCCAGTAGCTTCAGGTCTTCTAGGTAAAGGCTGATCAGTTTTAGTCAACGTCTGGAGGTGGCTGACTATTGCTGGATATGATTTCCACAAATTGTCCAAAGCCCTCTGCCAGTGTGCCAACCATCTAGTTCCACCAACATGAGTAGGGACTATCTTGGTGATTCCCAGCACTTCACATGCACCTAACAAATCACTTCTATTTAAAGGGCAATTCCAATAAAAATAGTAAAGTCCTGTTAACAGCTCCTCAGATTTTGCATGGATAGACTTTTTTGCAATGGCAGCTTTGTAAGCCAGTTCCAAATGATGAGCATGGCAATAAATTCCTACATGACATTTCTGCGATTCTCTAAATCTAGCAATAACACCATTGTCTTTTCAAGTATTGACAGCAGCTCCATCAGAACCAATTCCAACAAGTTTACTTTTGTAATCAGGCATTGCAATTGATTCAAATGCATCATCAATAGCTCCTAAAATCCCATCAGCATTAGCTTGTGAAACTTCTGTCATACCCAAAAATGAAGTGCTTATTTGCCCACCCATGGCAGTTCTCACATAAACAACGTCTTGTTCACGGAACCCTTTATCAGTAGAACCATCAGTGATAATACTAATAAATGTTGCTGATTTAATCTTTTGTTCAAGTTTATTTCTTGCACACTGCAATAAATTCTGAAAAAACTTGTGCCTCTTTCTCATTGTGATATGTTTGACCAACATCAATTCCCTTTTTGGCATCCAGTTGGACCATCCACATATAATCGCTAAACAGCCTTCTCATTTTTACTAGAGCGTGTACATTCCTAAACAAAACTGACATTCTTCCAACAACTTTTTCATTTAGCATCATGACGATTTTACTTGCAGATGACTGTCCTTTGGGTTTCGATAATTCTCAACTCGTGATCATGCATTTCTGATGGATTTGTGATTTGGTTTCATGGTATACTATTGTTTCCAACTGTAAATTGGAACATCCAACTACAAATGAGCTTTTTTTCTCATCCTCTGTTTTTGAATGCTCTCTGCAGACGCTGCAAAATATGGTATTTACTTCGGGGTTAAAGTTAAGCCACGGCCGACCACATTTCCACTTCTCTAGAAAAGTTCGGTTCCTACTTTCGTTATCATCCTGTTTGGCGCATTCCCTTTTGTCCTTGTTATTGTCAGTCTTCAGTCTTTTGGCTGGATTTTCTACACCTTGCACAAATCTCCACATTGTTCTCTTCGCTTTCTTTGTTTAACTATGATCCTGGTCAGTGCATCAATAATGCTTTGCACACCATTTGTAATGCTTAATATAAAGCACCTAGGTGATCTGGATTTACATACAGGAGTTACAACAAGTTCAGTAACTAAAAATAGCAAGTTATTTGTCCGCATTTCTGTTATGGAATTCATTAAAAAATACGAGAAAAGCAAACTTTAAAATAATTACATGCATTCATTTTTTTATTAGTCAGGCAGACTTGTATTGGAACATATTTATTAGTCCATGAGGAAACCTATTAGTCGTGGACTAACATCCATCCGTTAGTTTCGAACCCTGCATCATTCTCTTTTTAAATAAATCAATATATATTTACCTGCATGTCAAGGCCACCTGCTCCTACAGACCACTATCAGATGGTCCACCAAGTGATTTGTATGCACAAGTTTGTAAAGACCACATACTCCAACAGACCGTTTTGAAACAGTCCACTAAGTGATTTCTATACACAGATTTGCATAGACCATGTGGTCCAACAGACCATTTCAGCATAGTCAACTAAGTGATCTGTATACACAGATTTGTATAGACCATGTTGTCGAATAGACCACTTCAGGATAGTCAACTAAGTTATCTGAGTGTATATAAATGATTGCATAAACCATGTGGTCCAACAGACCATCTCAAGATAGTCCATTAAGTGATCTCTATACACAGGTTTGTATAGATTGCATTCCCCAATAGACCACTTTAAAATAGTCCACTAAGTGATCTCTATACACGGGTTTGTATAGATTGCATTCCCCAATAGACCACTTTAAAATAGTCCACTAAGTGATCTCTATACACAGGTTTGTATTGATTGCATTTCCCAATAGACCACTTTAAAATAGTCCACTAAGTGATCTCTATACACAGGTTTGCATAGACCACCTGCTCCAATTTCAAAAGATCATTTGCTCCAACTGTTTTGAAATGGATCACTAAGCAGTATTTGTATACATGTTTGTAAAGACCACCTACCTTAATAGACCACTCTGAGATAGTCCACCAAGTGATCAGCTTACACTGTTTTGTAAACTTCACCTGCTCCAATAGACCACTTTGAGAAAGTCCACAAAAAGATCTGTATATACGGGTCTGTCAAGACTACCTGCTTAGATTTGTAAAGACCACATACTCCAACAGACTATTTTGAGATGGTCCACGCCGATATATATACATAGGTTTGTAATGACCACCTCCTCCAACAGACTACTTTGAGATAGTCCACCAAGTACATGTAATCTGTACAGATTTGTAAACACCATATACTCCAACAGACCACTTTGAGACAGTCCACTGATCTGGATACACATATTGGTAAAGACCACATACTCCATTAGAGTGCATTTATAAATTATCCATCCATTAATGCACACAGAATGCAGTCATTATAACTCACCCTTGTGTCAAGTGGCTTACTGTACATGACAAAGTTAACAGTAAGATAAAATTACTATATTTAATTGACGTGTTTGCATGTACTCTAAAATATGATCCCTTATTCTTTGAATATAAGGCCCATAGGTCTAGAGAACATAGAAATTAATTATAGTCATTGAATTTTATCATATATTAATTATCCTTCAATGACACTATTTATTTTCTGTTTTTTTTTTTAATGTTTGTAATTTATTCGTATTTTATCGAATGAAAAATCCATATTGATGATAAACCTTTTCCATTAATACATATATGTACTGTATTTATCTTGTGATATACATATGTTTGATGATGAACTTGTTCCACTTGTACAAACATACTGTATTTATCCAGTAATTTACTCTTGCTTGATGATAAACTGGTTCTACTCGTACAGATGTACAGCTAACCCCTACTTACGAAATTGTTGCATTCCTAAGAGTGGTCATATAACTCAAAATTACCTAACTTGAAAGTTTTGGTTTCACTGCCTTTAAATATAATTGAAAGCTATGTAATTCATTTTATTTTAATATCATTCATTTCAGCTATTTATAATCCTAACTTTTTGTTTTAGGCAAATAATTTCATTATTTGTTTAATCTTCACAAAAAAATGATATGAAATCATGTTAACATGAAATTCATTGAAGTCAGATTTGTGTAAGTAGGCAGATACCTGTAGTGTATTTATCCATTGATAGGTCCATACTTGATTATGAGCCCATTCCGTCATACACACATACTATATTTATCCAGTGATAAATCCTCCATACTTGATGTGGAGCCCATTCGATTTTTACAGACTTTGGCATATACATGTATTTAGTATATTTTATTTGTTAATAATTTATTGGGGTGGCAGTTGTTTTATAAATGGAGAAATACTGTAAAGATTCAAATTTTGAGTGGAAGGTTATTAGCAATATTTAAAAAATAAATTTGTAGCTCATCTTTATGAAGTCAAGGAGGGCTACTGTACTGCCCCTGGTGTCATCCTCCACACCTATAAAAGCATATACATGTGTATAGCCTCCTTACATCTCAAGGATTCTTTTTTTTCTAGGTTCTAGGCAGTAGTTTGAAGTGGTTTTCATATCACCCACCCCTGAAAAGGGGGCTAACTTTTACCACACATGTATATTATTTGTACATTCTTGGTCAAGTATTTGTGTTTGGCTCTGGTTTTCTGTACCCTGTTAACATACTGTTGTACCTTGGATCATAAAACTCTGTGAGGCGATGTATATAATGTTTAGTGCCCCACCATCTGCACAAAGTAGGTCAATGTGACTCATATTTCATGCTTCATTGACTTAAGTTAAATTTTGTTTTAAGTTTATTTCTTATCTCAGTTCATGCTAGAACCAACAAACTATATGAATGTTCGCATTTCTTCTAGCACCATCCCCTTAAAAACAAAGTCACTATGACTTATGTTTCACATTTTACTGGCTTGGGTTAAGTATTTGCAATTAGCTTAAGACCAAATTTGTTTTTTTGCACTGTATATGCATCCTTTTATGCCTAGAAACATGAAACTTGGTTAGAGAGTACATCTTGATAAGCATCCTGATAAAGTAGGTCATTGACCCATAATTCACACTTAACTGACTTGGAATCAATTTTGTATTTAAATTGTTAATGTTTGAATAATTAAATTAGATGTGTTTATACATCTTGGATAATAACACACCAGTACAGAAAAACAGGTCACTATCTTGTACATTTCACATTTTACTGGCTTAGGTTAAAGTTGTGCATTTAGCTCATGATCAAATAGTTGCATTTCTGTAAGTATAACACTGTTTGCAACAAAAGAAACTTGCTGTGACCCATATTTCCTCTTTTAATAGCTTTGGTTAAGTTTTTGCATTATGCTCATAAGCACATGAATATTTGGCATGGTATATGAATACTGTCCAATCGTGAATTGTGAATCTTTGTGAGGGGACGCATCATGATATATACTATACCCTAAGTGCCAATAAACAGTCTCTGGGAACTATATTTCATGCTTCAATGATTTTATTGAAATTCTGTGTGTGAAATTCATTTATTGGGTATTGTTTATGTTTGTATCATTAATCTTGATACATATAATTGGATATATTTCTGTTAGTGCTACACCCATGCAACCAAAAATGAGGTCACTGTGGCCTACATTTTATGCTTTATGTAATTGTACATAGTTCAAGACTACACGTATTTTTCATTTTTATGCATCCTAGCATACAGAGAAGGCCCTTTCTGGCTAGTGTAGCTGGAAAATGAAATCAAACTGTTTATTCATTGGTAAATTGTTCACATTAATTACTGTACATTGTGTTTTATGATAGGTTATCCACAACAGGCTAACTGTGTTGCATACATGTGAGTAGTTATAGAAAGTAACCAAGTATAGCGCATGCTGCATGCTTTTCTTGTGATGCCTCAGCTGCAGAAGTCATATTACTGGTGCATGAACTATGCTTGTAATACTGGCTGTCACTTCAAGGTCACTTTAAAGCCTGTGACTTTCACCCAGTTAAATTCAAAAATCAGGGTTCTGTGGGTGGATAATAATAGCTTCTGAAACAGATTTTAAGGACAGTGAGATATTTATAAAAAAAAAAAAAACTCTGGTTTTTATCAAATCAGAATAGGACTTCTACTTTCATATTAGAAAAGAATGTTCTGTTGTATTTATGTCATTTATGCCTGCTACACTGTATATATATTTGGTTTAACAGCATTTCAACATAAATATGGCTGTATAGTGCCAATTTCAAGTTAAGTTCTGAAACAATAAAAATAAAAAATAATTCCCAGAAATTTAGTTAGAAAGAGGGGAAACATTCAGATGCCAAGATCACTTTAGTCTGAATTTATTTTCTGGATGATAATTAACTTTTATGATTACTCAAGACTGTTAGAAGCTTCTTAGCAGTGAGATTTGTAATTATTGTTTACACTCGTTTTAGTTTTATTGTTATGTAATTATTGGTTACACTGTTTAGTTATATGATGCTTTTGTTGTTTGCAATGTGCAGCAGGAGAGGAGAGCACCCTCGGAAGAACCCCCACCAGTATATGACAGAAATTTGCATACGCGTGAGGCTAATGGAGATGCAGGTATATCTAATCTTATCGTTACTTCTTTAATTGAGTTATCTCCCTTACCGTGTGTTATCTCCCCTTAGAAGCAGGAGGCAGACTCTAAAATGGGTAATTTTACCAGTGATATGAAAATAAAATGCAAAAGTAATACGTAATTTATGTAAGCAGAATGTAGAATTATTATGGATGGAATGCAGAATGTATGCAAACATATTGTAGAATGATTACAGATGTGATGCAGAATTAGCACAGACAGAATGCAAATGAAATGAAGAACACATTTTATAGAGAATGTAAACTGTAAATGCAACATGTAGAATAGTGAACGATAAACAAAATTGGAATGCAATGCAATTCATGTTTGGATTTGAAAATCTTATTTTGAAGATTTTGCTAAAGTTACAGTCAAAAACACTTTCACGTTATAATCCAGAATCATTCTTTACACTGACAGACAGTCTTCACCCCTAACAAGCAATGGCATTGCTTTTGCTGAGGCAGACATAAAAAACAACTGCCACTGATGTGATGCCATCATCACAAGTGATTGTATCTGTACAATCTTTATTTCAGTGAAACAAGAAAAGAAATAAAATTTGCTGACAAATAATCTTCAGCTATATTTTTATATTGGTTGCATGTGCGGTTATATTTTAATTGATCATAAATTAACTGCAGTCTTGTGCATTTGCTATTTCATTAAAGCAAGCTTTTCGTAAGATGAGATACAAAAGCTATGGTTTTCTCCCTTTAACTATTGAAAACAGAAGACCAAACTTCAGTAAATGTATTTCCATTTCATACTAAATGAGTAAAAGTGAAAGGAGTGATTGATGAGAGCAATAAGTGCAAGATCTCATGTGTTTTTGAGACCATAACCAATGAATAACGTGATGATAAAAGAAATGCAGACCTGTCAACTCTTAAGATTTTGCTGTAAGTCTTATGCAAATGAACCTTGAAATATGGACTTATAAAATAAAAAAAAAATTCCAAGAATTACATCAGGTTGAGAGATGGCATTAAACCATATAGCTACATTGAGTTTGAAGTTCGTACTAGAGGTAACTAAAGTCTATGTGTACCTTACAGACTTTTCAGTTGAACATGATGTTTGCTGTGGCTGCATCAGTGTTCGAATACCAAACATTTTAAATTACCTGTTTTCCAACATTACAATAGCAGTTACATGATATTTTGCTACCCCTTAATGAAAACTGGTCAAACTTACAGGTAAAAATCAACTGCCTTATTGAGATGGTCTTGTTAGGGAAGGCAAGTCTAGAAATGCAAATGTGAATGGAACAAAAGCAGCAGACAAGATGGAATGCAAATTAAATTTAAGTGAAATGCAGATTTTGTAAAATAACCTATTTCAGGGTCAGTGTTATGTATATTTAATTTATTTTGTGTGTTTGACCTTTGTCCATGATTAAGGGTTAAGTAGTTTATGGCCTACCAGACTTTTATCACTTTTTCAAGTTTTTAAAAAGTTGGTGTCTCCGCACATTCACTACGGAAATTCATTCAGAACACTCTATACTTTTGGACTTTTCTTTACATTATTGTGTCATACTCCTACTTGTTTTACAAATGGATATATGCTGGTTTCACGTTACACATAATGTGTGATCATTTGTGTGTACAGCTGGAAACTTATTGTATGTCTTGTTGATAATGTTCATATACTTGTGTGTACAGCAGGAAACTTAATGTATGTTTTGTTGATAATGTTCATACACTTGTGTGTACAGCAGGAAGCTTATTGGATGTTCTGTTGATAATGTTCATATACTTGTGTGTACAGTATGAAACTTATATGTTCTGTTCTGATAATTTTCACACTTGTGTGTACAGGAGGAAACTTAATGCACATTCTGTTGATAATGTTCATATTATTCAATGCCAGCCACACTGCAGTCATCATGAAAAGGAGATTCATTTGTCAGAGTATGGCATTCTTAGAATTAAAGTGGATCAAAGTGACCTATATTTCTATGTTCAATGGGTCTATTAAGCCTTTATACAAGTTCATGTCTGTCTGGGGTGGGGATGGGAATGAGGATGAGGGTTACTATTTAATGGATAAATTTATAGCTTCTTTCACAATTTCTTTACTTTTTACAGTTCAGCCTCAGATGGCCTCAGCAATTGATGGAAGAGAGGTAAGAATGATATCTGCAACCTGTGATCATAGAGTATGGACATATCCTATGAATAGTTATATTTATCGCCTTAAACTTTTCAAAGACAAATTTCCAGTTAGCTTTACAGTAAAAATAATGCTGTTGATTCATGTTTAGCTATTAGCTACCTAGTTTTTGTGGCTTTAGTGTTTGCTGCAAGTCATGAATGTACCAATAAAAAATAGATTGACCTGTACTGAGAATAGGATACCTGCTCTATTAATAATTATACATAGTGACAGATGTTTTTGCTTTCAGCAAAACATGGAAATGTAAATATGTAAATAAGAGAAATTCACAATATACTGTATTTGCTGATTATTTTCTGACTGAAAAAATATTAACAAAACTCCATCCATACCCCCCCCCATAGTTCACTTTTTGTCCAAAAATTGAATGAAGAAAACCTCCATTCCCCAGCAACCAGATCCACTAATTTAATATCTTGCTTCCATTTAGTCACATAGCAACCAGATCCCCTAGTTTAATATCTTGCTTCCATTTAGTCACATAGCAACCAGATCCGCTGACTTAATATCTTGCTTCCATTTAATCACATAGCAACCAGATCCGCTAATTTAATATCTTGCTTCCATTTAGTCACATAGCAACCAGATCCACTAAGTTAATATCTTGCTTCCATTTAGTCACATAGCAACCAGATCCGCTAATTTAATATCTTGCTTCCCTTTAGTCACATAGCAACCAGATCCGCTAATTTAATATCTTGCTTCCATTTAGTCACATAGCAACCAGATCTGCTAATTTAATATCTTGCTTCCATTTAGTCACATAGCAACCAGATCCACTAAGTTAATATCTTGCTTCCATTTAGTCACATAGCAACCAGATCCGCTAATTTAATATCTTGCTTCCCATTAGTCACATAGCAACCAGATCCGCTAATTTAATATCTTGCTTCCATTTAGTCACATAGCAACCAGATCTGCTAATTTAATATCTTGCTTCCATTTAGTCACATAGCAACCAGATCCGCTAATTTAATATTTTGCTTCCATTTAGTCACATAGCAACCAGATCCGCTAATTTAATATCTTGCTTCCATTTAGTCACATAGCAACCAGAAATTTAGTATCTTGCTTCCATTTAGTCACATAGCAACCAGATCCACTAATTTAATATCTTGCTTCCATTTAGTCACATAGCAACCAAATCCACTAATTTAATATCTTGCTTCCATTTAGTCACATAGCAACCAGATCCACTAATTTAAAATCTTGCTTCCATTTAGTCACATAGCAACCAGATCCACTAATTTAATATCTTGCTTCCATTTAGTCACATAGCAAAGTAATCATGCTTGAAATGTAAATTAATGAAATAAAGAAGACACAGGTCACAGAGCAAAGTAATCACACTTGAATTATAAATTAATGAATAGAAGTAGACAAGTCACACAGCAAAGTAATAACAGTTGAAATGCAAATTAATGAATAGAAGCAGACACAAGTTACATAGCAAAGTAATCACACTTGAAACACATATTAATTAATGGAAACAGATACACCTGCCTATTGTTTTTTTCACCCTAGAGGAAAATGCAAGTATAATTAGAAAGCATGTCTTCGCATGTGAAGCATAAAATCTGCCAATGTTTTATCTGCAACCTTTTATACCATCCATGAAAGTCTGCAGAAAATATTACTCAGATTGGTCTTGGAATGTGTCAGTTAATAAAAACAAGATGAAATATAAATGGGATGAATCTTGACTGTAATTTTCCAGATAATGTGAAATGTTTTATTTTTGTGTGAAATTTCATTGTTTTCCAAAATTCTCATTTTTGTTGGTATTTGAATTTGTGGATTAGGTATGGTCTTCTATTTTCTCTGCATTTAACTTTGGTTTTTAAATTTGGGGGATGTAGCAACCAGAACATAAAATCAAATTGGTACACTACTAGAACTAGGATTTAGCAACAACAAAATAAACACGTATTGTTACACCACTACAACTAGTATTTGATTTTGCAACCACAAAATTAACAGATATTGTTACACCACTACTAGTATTGGATTTAGCAACCAGAAAATAAGCACAGCTTGGTACACCACTACAACTAGTATGGGATGTAGCAAGAACAAAATAAACACAAATTGGTACACTACTAAAGCTAGTTTGTGATGAACAACTAAAAAATTAACACAGATTGTTACACTACTAGAAATAGGATGGGATGGATGTAGCAACCACAAATTAAACACAAATTAGTACAACATATACAAAACAAATTTTCAAATTAAGTTATATTCCACTACTTATAAGTTCTTTTTTAAATAAATTATTGTCAACTTAAACTAACTCTTAGACATGTCACTGACTGGTTATACATTTTTCTTATATTCACAATAGAGGTTAATCCAGATTTTTGAGATGAAGACTGGTTTTCATTTTTATTAAACTGTGACATATCCTAAATTTTGATTCAAGTTTTTTCCTCTTCATTTGACTATTATAGTTATAGTAGATGTATTAGTTATATCTGTCAGCAACCTAATGAATAATGTAGTTTGGTTTCTCATAGTTTTCAACCATTTCAATCATTTGACTAGAACTTGTCAAGGCCCCTCCCCCATAAAACGGTATTAGCATGTCTCTTTATTTGTCATTAGTAAACTAATATGGCATCCAGAAATGTGTTAAAAAAAAATGCTTATAAAATGGAACTTTCAGATTAGTTGGCATGGAGAAATTATTGTAGCAAAAGATTTCTGGTGCCCAGTCTGGAAACACAAGAAATGTGGTAGGTCTAATTTCAGTAACTTGGAAGGGTATTTTGGGTGTATGTGCAAAATAAAGCTTTATGGAAGTCTTTAGTTAGTGTGGATTTTACAGTTTATTTTAGACTGAGTAGAAGAGTGACTTTGAAAGGTTTTCCTTCAGTGATTTGATTTTAGCATACCATTCCAAATGAACATATGGTATGGCCTCTTGTCCCTTGTCTATCAAGTGTGTCAGCTGTCATAAACACTTGCTTGTGAACACTCTGTAGGCTTTATTTCTGTTTAGATTTTGATCAGATTGGTATGTAAGCTGATATCATGAAGACCTCAGAGGATTTTATTGTGAGCAACATGCAGTTACATAAATTAAGTGATCTCGAATCTAATTGGCTGAGCTTGTGAATGACTGTAATTGATCAGATTTTTTTGACAGCTTTGGTATGTAAGGTCAGGTCATTAAAAGTTTGGATGAACTTCATTATGAGCAAGAGCCATGCATATTCATGAGGTGATCTTGCATCTGATTGGCTGAGCCTATGAACACTCCAGAGGCTATATTTCTGATCAGATTTAGACCAGTTTGGTTTGCAATCATCAGGATCACAGAGTAGTTTGATTTCCTGAATACTTTATGGGCCATATTTCGGAACAGATCTTGTTTGGGATTTCATATGTAAGTTTATATCGTTGAGACCTCAGATGAGTTCAGTTATGAGCAACATTCTGAGATATGAATAGTGTGAGCTTGCATCAAAATTTGCTGAGGTATTGAAAATTCTAGAGGCCATATTTCTGATCATATATTGTTTGTAAGTTTTTATTATCAGATCTTAAATGATTTTGATTATGAGCAAGATCCTTGCTTAATAATGACGATTCCAATAGTTCGTATGGTGGGAATCAAACTCTCAATATCAAATCATTAACAGACATTGTAGCAATGATACGCTCCAAGCTTTTCTTTACCTGCTATATTTTAGATTGTGTGAATTTGCATTCACAAGCTGAGATATATCCACTTTTCAGGTGAGTGATATCGGTTCAACATGGGCCTCTTGTTAACTTGCCAGGCCATAAGGCAAGGTGAGCTTAGGGTATGCCCCAGCATTTATTTTATATTGCCCAATTTTCATCTTCAACAATTTCTAATTTTGACCTCTTAAAAAATTCTAAACCAATCTCAGCCGAACTTGGCAGACAGCATACTGATAAAGGCCTTTAACATTTGCACAACAATGCTGATCTGTCTTCAGATATTTCCACAGTTACTAAAAGTAGACAAATCTTTGATGACGACTCGAAAACACTCAAACGATATTGACACTATTTGGCTGAAAGCCTTACGCCTTGGAAAGCTTTCAGGTTTACACAAATGGTGCTAATCCACATATGACTGCTGTTACTAAACAAAGTAAAACCCCTGAAATGATTTCTTCTCAAAACGAGCTTTCCATTGGGTGAAGCAATACATGGCCAGTACATAAATTAATTCTTATCAAGTAGCATCCAGAATCCAAACAACTAAATTATTCAAAACATTTGTACATTACATTGCATGAAGTTTGGTGACTGTGTATTGACCTTGAAAAACTGTATAAGCATGTACTTTTAATTCAAGCTAATATATGTTTTTATATCTACCGCATGTTTGAGGAGACAAAAAAATAGCAAAACATATTTATTATAAAGACTGCCTTGTGCTAAATGATTATGTAATATTTTGTTTGTTTACATCAGATCATATCATTCTACAAAGAGTTCAATAACTTTTGTGCTAGATTTTCTCAGTAAGAAAGTTGCAGAATTTGCACCATCAGTCTGTGTCAGCAATGGGCATTTCCAGACTGCTGGCAGTAATGAAGGTATACGAAGGCTTTTACTTAAATTCATTATTGGGGATAGGATAATTGGATAATTTAGACTGTGTTCTTTGTTAGCCAGTCCAGTTAAAGTTTCATGGGTGATGAAGTATGGAAAAGTTACTTCTTACTCCCCCAACTCACCTAAAAGTTCCTTCTTACTCCCCCAAATCACCTGCACCTCTTTAATTATGATCCCAAGCATTTCAACATTCTGTATGGGAGTTTTTCTGTATTTTTCCCCACATTTTTCTTTGACTGGACTTTAGGCATAAATTATTTGTATTAACCTTTTAAATTTTTACAATCTGTTATAAAAAGGAAAAGAATGAGTCTTCAACGGATGAGCCTGATGCATCTGAGGTATTTTTTTTGTTAAAAAGCATTCTTTTTGTAGCATGTTTTCTGAGTGTTTTTCTTGCGTATTCAGAGTGTTTTTGTTGTTCAGATGTTTCAATTTTGCTGCATTAAATTGGTTGGCCTTTGAGAAGGAAGCATAAGGACTTTTCAACTAATAAGGACATATGGTTGGACAGAATGTTTCATTTAAACCTACATCTAAAAGACACAATTTTTCCTTGATGTCTATCATATTAAAATTAATTTTGCCACAAAAATGTCAACTTGTAGCATAAATTATTTAGTCTTGCCTTCTGATCCATGTAAATTCCTCCAATGGAATAGCCCTTTCATAATTGTTTGAGCTTTGTTTTGATTTAAAACTGCTTTTTTATTTTTGCATGAAAAATGTTGAAAAACTGTTGCTTGTTCCTTGTCAAATTGCCACATGTATTTGAGAAAGAAGTTGAGCTTTGCGAGATCTTAAAAAAAGTTACAGTTGCTTAAGTTGCTGAGTTAATGTTTAGACATGCTTTTGGTCATTGAATCTACCAATAGATAGTGTAACAGATTATCCAAAATTTTTAACTCATTATTTTTGGTTTTCCGGGTGAATTACAAATGTGAGAAATATAAAATGCTTGCAGTAAATTTGATAATTGTTGAGCTGTTTTTTGTTGAGCCCACTATTGCAAAGCTTGATACAATGATCAGTGTGTGTTTCCATGGATCCATCTGTGTATCCATGGATCCATTTGCACCCTGTATTAACCTCGATAAATAAAAGGCAGGGTCAAAAATGGGGTCTCTTGTTTGTGCACATATGTGTGTGTATATATATATATATATATATATATATATATATATATATATATATATATATAAAACATAGTTGGTACACTTTATACATAGTGTTTGCAGTTTCATATTTTTGATATGTCAATATTTTAACAGATCACTTGACATGAATCTAATTGGTCCAAATAAATTTATTAAATTTTTGTGCAGTATTCTCATAACTGATTGCTTGCAACCATGGGAATTTTCCTTATCCCGCTTTCTGGAACATTGTTTTTTCTTTTACTATCATTAGACATATTTTGGTGTCCATTTTGTTTTTAATCGTATATCTAGGGGCCATTTTGTAAAAAAGATTATTTCTGCCTGAATTTGGCCAATTTACCCTGAGGGGGCTTATTAAAAATAAACTTAAGGGTGTCAGTCAATGGACAGAGGGTGAAGTGACATGCGACATGTACCCCTATCTATGGCAAGCATGGTTTAAATGTTAATTTGTATGAGTAAATAAACTCACCCCTGTTTAGAGAAAAATGGACATATGCTGGTCTCCCAACAGACAAAGCGTTTTCCTACCAGAACAGAATCTTAAAATGGGTAATGATTTAATATTAAATTTATAAAGATTATTGAACAATGTCCAGCTTTGCTCATCACTGCTGGACATATTCAACTTATTTTATGAATTCATTTTAGCAAAGTTCAGGTTCTTGATTATTCCTTAACCATTCCATGGACCACCTGAATAGCAATCGTAGACCACCTGTGGTTAGTGTACCACAGTTTCAGACCCTCTGATATATTGTACATCTTGCAGCGTAAGAACTTGATTTTTTTCTTCATTGTTTTTTGTTGATTGTTGGTTATAATGACCTGTTTGGATCTACAATAGTTTGTACATAAAGTGTAAGGTCTTGACAAACCATATCTCTTTAAATTTGTCTTTTTTATTAGGAAATTTACATTATGGCCATTTCTGTGTTTTTTGAGGCAAATTACAATGGATTAAAGATTCCAATTACAAACTTAGTTTAATATTTCTAAGAAATTTGTCTGTACAGAAAATTGACAGTTTTGGCATTCAAGTATTTTTAAAAAATGCACTGTTAGAGAGAGAGGGAGAGGGAGATTTACATTTGTTGGGCTATGTTTACAATGAGAGGGAGATTTACAATTGTTGGGTTATGTTTATGAATTAGAAGGAGATTTACATTTGTTGGGCTATATTTGTGAGTGAGAGGGAGATTTACATTTGTTGGGCTATATTTGTGAGTGAGAGGGAGATTTACATTTGTTGGGCTATGTTTGTGAGTGGGAGGGAGATTTACATTTGTTGGGCTATATTTGTGAGTGAGAGGGAGATTTACATTTGTTGGGCTATATTTGTGAGTGAGAGGGAGATTTACATTTGTTGGGCTATATTTGTGAGTGAGAGGGAGATTTACATTTGTTGGGCTATATTTGTGAGTGAGAGGGAGATTTACATTTGTTGGGCTATATTTGTGAGTGAGAGGGAGATTTACATTTGTTGGGATATATATGTGAGTGAGAGGGAGATTTACATTTGTTGGGCTATATTTGTGAGTGAGAGGGAGATTTACATTTGTTGAGCTATGTTTACAATGAGAGGGAGATTTACAATTGTTGGGCTATGTTTACAGTGAGGGAGATTTACATTTGTTGGGCTATATTTGTGAGTGAGAGGGAGATTTACATTTGTTGAGCTATGTTTACAATGAGAGGGAGATTTTCAATTGTTGGGCTATGTTTACAATGAGGGAGATTTACATTTGTTGGGCTATATTTGTGTATGATAGGGAGATTTACATTTTTTGGGCTATATTTGTGAGTGAGAGGGAGATTTACATTTGTTGGGCTATATTTGTGAGTGAGAGGGAGATTTACATTTGTTGGGCTATATTTGTGAGTGAGAGGGAGGTTTACATTTGTTGGGCTATATTTGTGAGTGGAAGGGAGATTTACATTTGTTGGGCTGTATTTGTGAGTGAGAGGGAGATTTACATTTGTTGAGCTATGTTTACAATGAGAGGGAGATTTACAATTGTTGGGCTATGTTTACAATGAGGGAGATTTACATTTGTTGGGCTATATTTGTGAGTGAGAGGGAGATTTACATTTGTTGAGCTATATTTGTGAGTGAGAGGGAGATTTACATTTGTTGGGCTATGTTTACAAGGAGAGGGAGATTTATATATGTTGGGCTATGTTTATGATTGCATAATAAGCCTGATAAATACTGGTAGTTTTCAACCACTGCAAAAACTCTACAGTGAACATACCTCTCTTTCACTGTGCACGCTTCTCTCATAGTGCTTTGTATTTTTTTGTAAAGGTACGTTGTTTGAAACTGATTCTCACTTTTTGGTACTATATTCACTGTTGTTATTGCTTCTGTATTCAAATGGATTATACATACTAGCATAACAGGGCTTCTGTTTTCAAATGGATTAGATATCCTAGCTTCACATTGCTTGTTTTCAAACACTAGCATCACAGGGCTTTATTCAAATGGATTAGACGTCCTAGCTTCACAGGGCTTCTGTTTTCAAATACTAGCATCACAGGGCTTTTGTATTCAAATGAATTAGACATCCTAGCTTCACATGGCTTCTGTCTTATCATCACGGGGCTTCTGTATTCAAATAGATTAGACTTGCTAGCATCACAGGGCTTCTGTATTCAATTGGATTTTTTTTATGGGGGTTTAAGTATATTTTATTGTCATATAGTACAGCACAGGGGGTTGGGCTACAAGTTCTCACAACTTAGCAACAGACCTCCCCCAAATACACAAGTAAGTACATGTACATGAAAAGTGGCAGGACTAACAGTATTTGTATATACTTATGCAGATATACAGTACATTAATACAAATGAATATCAAAAAATTCATCATAGTAGAAAGGTTAATACCAAATAAGTATATCAGAATTATTTTAAATAAGAGAAAGTGGGAGAACAGGGGTGGACTTATAAAGGGGTTCGATGGCAGGCACTAGAAGTAGATCTGTTACGTGTAGGCTTGTACAAAAGTAACAAAAGAAAAGAGTGAAGTCAACAAGCTTTGTAAATTTAACAAAATATTTCCCTAGAAAACAAGGTAAAAATATGCAAAAGGACTTACGGTTTGTGAATATAGTCCAAAAATTAATCCTAGAATTTAAAAATATAAGTCCTATCACTAAACAGTTCTAATTGAATCCAAGTTCGAATCTCTATGAAGTTCCAATATGGAAGGCGATGACATCCTCTATAACCAGTTTGTGTTGATGTGTCAACAGTTCCTTGTTGAGTCACCAAGAATATAATTCCGGTTTTTGAATTCTGAATAATTTTAGTAAATGCCTTTGTCCAAGAATTTTGATGAAGAAGAGTATGTTCCAGGGTGAATAAATTATTTTAGATAAAAAGCTCAATTCAAATGGCAACAACAGGAATACCTTTCGGACTGAAGGTATAATTTACAACTGACTCAGAAACACTGAAATCTCAGTATTAACCCAACTAAGAACGCAATTTCAGACCCATGTGATCACTTACTACAAAAGTCAATTAGCACATAGACCAGTATAGCCTTAGCTAAGAATCTGATTTCCACACTGGAAATGAATTTAAAAATAAAACACTGTTTATTCAGACTAACACGTAGGTGAAGCATGACCTTGATTACAACCAATGATTTTCATTCAGTGTTTACAAAATCGGAATCAAGATCAAGAACTAAATAGCTAAAAATATAATGTAGCAATACTTTTGCGTCCTAATCAGGCTAAAAGAACTGAACTAAATCTACTAGGAAAAATGTCAAATCCAGTAAAAATATTATCCTTACAATAAAATGTAATGAAACAAAAATAAATAAAAGAAATTTAAAACTAACACACAAGTAATTTAATTACATATACATAACGGATCATGCCAGTAGGTAATTTGTCTTAGACAGTTATTGAAATCTTTTAGTATCTATAAGTCTGGAAGATTTCCAAGATGCAAGTGTTTAGGTCATTGATAACTAGTCTTGTATGTACTTGTTGAAAATAATTTTTATTTCTCAAATTTTATTGTGTCCAACTAAAGGAGGAAAAAGATCTCGGAGGTAAGAGGGAGAAAAACCATATGCAATTTTGTGCAAGGTACAAAGTGCATGAAATTTTCTTATTTCCAATAATGGGAGCCAACTGGTTTCTCTGTAAATATTGTTAGCAGAAGTGCTATGGGTAACTTGAGTTACAATTCTTCCTGCTTCAGGCTGCAGTCTTTAAATTCTTAATAAGTCAGCGGCAGAACAATTATCCCATATTATATCAGCATTCTCTAGGAGAGGGCATTTATAAGAGAGATATATTCTTTCTAAAGTTTTCCTACCTAGATTGTATTTAATGGACCTCAAAACATTTAGTATTTTGGATGCATGTAAGCAGATATTATAAATGTTTCAAAAAGCTACTGGAGTAAGTGAATGTCAGACTATCATGTTTTTGTTGATGAACAAAATGTAGAAACTCATTTTGAAACTCAAACCCTGGAAAAACTAGGTCAAATTTGTTGGAGAAAAACTTAAGTCTTTGAAGAGTTAAAACTTACTAACCATTGTTTAGACAGGGATTCAGTATTTAAATGGATTAGATATGCTAGCATTACGGGGCTACTGTATTTAAATGGATTAGACATGCTAGCATCACAGGGCTACTGTATTTAAATGGATTGGACATACCAGCATCACAGGGCTACTGTATTTAGATGGATTAGACATACTACCATCACAGGGCTACTGTATTTAAATGGATTAGACATACTAACATCACAGGGCTTCTATGTTTAAATGGATTAGACATACTAGCATCACAGGGCTACTGTATTTAAATGGATTAGACATACTAGCATTTCTCATATGGTAAGATCATGGTACCAAACACTCTCCAACAGCCTATAGTACAATTCATGATTATCCCATGGTAAAATCAGGGGTCCAGCCAAAATATTTGTTAAAAATAGAGGATTAAAAATAGAGGATGGGTATATTATCAACGATATTTCATCATAAATATTCACAAAAAAGTTGGATAAATATGGGGCTTATTATTGGATAAATGCTGTATATGAGAATAACACTTCAAACATTTCAGGTGAGTCTGCCTTTCAGTTTGCCTTTACACCTAATTCAGTTCAGTTTCTTACTAATTGCAGCTTTGTCAGGCTGTGTAATTGTTGCATCAGCATTAATTCTTCCAGGGGTTTGTTTAATTATCAAAATTAGTAACTGTTATGTTTAATGACCTGAAAGGATAGTGTGTGTATATATTTTATATATAAAATATATACACACGCTTTTATATATAAAATCTATATTTTGCCACCAATACTATTTCTTGTTTACTTTTCTTAGAGGTGATTTGCTTGGATAATATTTTCCTCTGCCTGTTTTAGGTGGACACTGTACCCTGCCCCTCCCTAGGTGGCATCCTGTTTAACATGTGGTATAATAACATGTGATAATGGTAACTTTCAACGTGTGTGTTTTGGGATTTTGGCATCATTAACTTTTGTTGTTCACCTGCTTTGTAAATATTATCTTGATTGGACCAGTGGAGCGAATTGAAAATCCTGTCTTTTACAAAGTGCAATTATATATTGGATATGAAAATTCAAGGGGCAAATTCCACCCACCATTTTAAAAGAAAGGGTCACATTTTTTGAAAATGGAATTTCTTTTTCAAGATAGAAATTTAGGGCTTGAAAATACAATACATGATTTTTACTTGATTTTTTTTTCTGTGCAGTTTTTGAGAAATTAGTGTGAATCCAGCAATCAGTATTCTTGAATTGACCCAGTGATTGCACTTAGAAGAAATCTTACCGTACTTAAAATGCCCTAACAGGCAACCAGCACATTGCCCTGACTGAGTGGTCTGGGGAAAACACTGGTTAATAGGCATAGTTGTGAGCAGACATGATGTGGACAGAGAGCTGATAATTGTACGACAATTTAAGCACAGTTTTCCTTAATGGATCACAAACAGTGGCATAGCAACCACCCAAGCAACCCCTGCAACTCTGGAGGAAGAAAGGGGCCAGATCCTTATGGGTACCCAAAATTCCCATTAAACAGCTTTTGTTATTGGAGGGAGCCTGAGAAGTAAGTTTTACTGTGGGGTCCAGAATTTCTTGCTGTGTTACTGGTCATAAATTATTTTATGTCCCATGCTGTCAGTAATAGAAGCATAAATTATTTTATGTCCCATGCTGTCAGTGATAGAAGCATAAGTTATTTTATGTCCCATGCTGTCAGTGATAGAAACATAAATTATTTTATGTCCCATGTTGTCAGTGATAGAAGCATAAATTATTTTATGTCCCATGCTGTCAGTGATAGAAGAAGTATAAAGTGTTACTCTTGTCTATCCACCCATCCAGCCTTCCCTCACACCTTGGTTAGATTAGGTCACTTTTTTAGACAGTATTGTGGGCAACCGTCCATCTGTCCCTCACACCTTGGTTAGATTAGGTCACTTTTTTAGACAGTATTGTGGGCAACTGTCCATCTGTCCCTAACACCTTGGTTAGATTAGGTCACTTTTTTAGGCAGTATTGTGGGCAACCGTCCATCTGTCCTTCACATATTGGTTAGGTTTTGTGTTTAGGTCAGGATTTAGGCACTGTTGTTGACAACCATCCAAATGTTCCTCACACTTTGGTTAGGTTTTGTGTTTAGGTACAGTTTTAGGCAATGCTGTGGGCAGCCACCCATCTGCCCTTCACACATTTGTTAGGTTTTTTTTGTTTAGGTCTAAGTTATAGGCAGTGTTATGGATGACCATCCATCTGTCCCTCACACTTTGGTTAGGCTTTTTGTTAGGTCAAGTTTTAGTCAGTATTCTATCGCTTAAACCTTGGTTGGGTTTTGTGTTTAGGTCCAGTTTTCGACAGTGTTGGGGGCAACAATCAGTGTCTCTCACATCTTGGTTAGGTTTTGTGTTTAGGTCAGGTTTTATGCTGTTTTGTCAGCAACCATATATTATTACAAATGTTGTTGTGAAGTCAGAATGTAAGAGTGAGTGATACATGGAGAATATACTTTGCAGATAACAAGTGGAAGAATTTTGGGACCAGATAAAGAAAGTTGTATGAAGTGCAGAGGGTTTTTATCAAGACCATGTTTTCTGAAGTTGCAGAACTGCAGATTATTCATATTTGTTTTGAACACCATTAAATTATTTATGATGTACGTTTATATTATATTTACATGTACATGAAATTATAATCATCCTAATGGTTTTCTTTTTCCTTTTCTTTTACCCTTGACCTTTGACCTGTGACCTGCCTGATGGATGTAAAGAATATACAAGTAGAGGTAGTATTTTAGCACCTTTATTAAACCAGAATTTAATTTACATGTCTGTCCGTCTGTTTGTAGGTAAATTCCTCAAAGCATATTAGTATAACGGATTGTAGAATATAGTCTTGCTTACATCATTTTTTAAAATTAAAACAGTAAATTTCTTATTACTAGAAAAGAATTGCTTTGTTTCTTTTTTAGCAAAGCTTAACATAAGGCCCTGCATCTATTATACGCCTTGTGCCTGTCAACAGTTGCTGTTTTCAACTTCTCCAAAACCGCTAAGCCAATTTCAACCAAACATCACAGACAGCATCCTGGCATAAAGGCCTTGGAGGTGTATATGGGGCTGACCATTCATCAGATATTATTACCAGTGTTATCAACAGTAGAAAACCCTTTAAGTTCACTTCTTAAAAAACTATTTAACAGAATTGGCCAAATTTGACAGCGTTCTGGCATTTAGAACTGCATAACTGTTATAAATTATGCTGATCATCAGTTATAAGCCCACAATTACCAAATTAGATAATCTTTAAAGAAATTATTCTCAGACACTTCTCAACATAATTTGACCAAATGTGGCAAGAAGAATTTTGTCACTGAGTTGAGGGCTTTCAAATTTGCACAGATGATGCTACTCCACTATCAAATGCGGCCACTGTTAGTGAAACTAAAAGGCCTTTCAGATTTATACAAATGATGTGGTACAAGTGATGTTTATCTATCATTAAATATGTCAACAGTAACTAACAATAGATAGACCTTTAAACAGCTTCTCAAAAACCGCCAGCACAATTTAAGCAAATTTTAACATTAAAGACATTCTAACCTAAGTGGCTTTAAAATTTTTGTAGATAATGCTGATCTGCAATCAATTAAATTCTCAGAAATTGTGAAGCAAAATTTGTCCAAAAAATTGTATTCAAAGCACTCTGGCTTGAAAACCTAACAAATTTATTCAAAATTGTGCTAATTTACTGGCACCCATTGCGAAAAATAGAAGATCCTCAAAACTACTTCTTCTTTAAACTTATACAAATGATACTGATCAGCCATCAGATATGGTTGCAGTTACTAAAAATAGAAAAGCCTGTAATAACTTCTCAAAAACTGCCATAATAGAAATTGACCAGAAATTTGACGCAAGTGCCACAGCTTGAAAATGTTCTATTGGTAAAAATATGAACATGGAAACAACTTTAGGTAAAAACTTTGACCAACAATGACAGAAAGCATTCTGGCAGAATAAAAAATTAGAGAAATATTTAAACATTTGTTTCATAAATTATGCAATCACCAGCATTCGAAGAAATTTCATCAGAAAGCATCCTGTTGACCCAGATTTCTTAGACAACTTCTTTTTACATTTGGCCACTGGACAGGTGAGGATCTCAGGTTAACTTGCATATTTTTCCATTTACAGTTTCTACTACAGTTTGCAAATTAATGACGGAGTATAAAATTTTTTATTGTTACATACATACATACATACATACATACATACATACATACATATTTGCATGCATGCAGGCATACATACATACATACATACATACATACTTTACCAGTTTTGTCACTAAGTGAACTGATTATTTTGGATATTTTGTTTGCCTCTCCTTAAATTTTAGTTCAGCACCTTAGGAATTTACTAGTTATTGACCAGCTACAGTTGATATTTTTCATGAAAATATCATTTATGTCATACTTGGGAACATAAATTTCCTTTCAGAAACTAAAGCAATTCTTTATAGACCATTTGTTCACTGCAGAGTTGTTTTGTTTTCAGGACATATTAAAATCCTCAATACTGTTTTCAGCTAGAAATTTTTATTATTGTACTTTACTTTTCCGCGAAGAATTTGATTAAGAAACATATGTAGAATTAGGGGAAAAATTTTGGTACTAATGTTTTGTGGAAATGTAATCTTCATATATGAGTTGGTTGCAGTTTTAATTCATTTACTACAGAGAAAATTCAGGTAATTGATGCTGTTGCAACAGATTATCCAACAACAGCACTGATTGGCTGGTAATGGTTATTTGTGAAAATTAACTTAACATGTTATTCTATTAACCCATGTATACTCCAGTAAGGGTGTACATTGACCAGAGTGCATAACTGCTAGTGTTATGTTGACCCATGTATACTCCTGAAAGGGTAAAGGTTGATCAGAGTGAATATCTAGTTAGTGTGTTATAGTGACCCGTGTATTTCTTCTGAAAGAGTGAACATTGACCAGAATGCATACCTCACTAGTGTGTTTTATATTGACCTATGTATTCCTTCAGGAAGGGTGAACCGTGGCCAGAATGCATGCCTTGCTAGTGTGTTATATTTACCCATGATTACCCCCAGGAAGGGTGAACCTTGCCCAGAATGCATACCTTGCTAATGTGTTATATTGACCCATGATTACCTTCTGAAAGGGTGAACCATGGCCAGAATGCATACCTTGCTAGTGTGTTATATTTACCCATGATTACCCCCCAGGAAGGGTGAACCTTGCCCAGAATGCATACCTTGCTAATGTGTTATATTGACCCATGATTACCCCATGAAGGGTGAACCTTGCCCAGAATGCATACCTTGCTAATGTGTTATATTGACCCATGATTACCTTCTGAAAGGGTGAACCATGGCCAGAATGCATACTTCACTAATCTGTTATATTGACCCATGTATTCCTCCTAAAAGGGTGAACTTTGACAAGAAAGTGTACCTCACTAGTGTATTATATTGACCCATGTATTCCTCCTGAAAGGGTGAACCTTGGCAAGAATGCATACCTCACTAGTGTGTTATATTGACCCATAATTACCTCCGGGGCCCCGAGTGGCCGAGTGGTCTAAAGTGCTCTCCGTTACGGATCACTGCCATCTCACCTCTGTCTGCGTGGGTTCGAGTCTAGGATTCGGCGAATGTGGATATGTGAGAAAGCTTGCCAGTAGCCTCTCGTGGGTCGGTGGTTCTTTCCTTGGATTTCCTGGTTTCTTCCTCCACCATTAATACTGGCCGCCATGTATAGCCTATCGTGTGCTGAAAAATGGCATTAAGCCCCACAACAACAACAACAACAACAACAATAATTACCTCCTGAAAAGATGAGCCTTGACCAGAATACATACCTCGCCAGTGTGTTATATTGACCCATGTATTCCTCCTGCAAACTAAGGTGAACTTTAACCAGAATGCATACTTCCCTAGAGTGTTACATTGACCCATGTATACTTAGATAAACCAGAGTGCATATCTTGCTAGTAACTACTGACACTAGAATTTCACCTTTTGTGACAGAAGTTTCTAGAGGTGAACTCAGTAAAGAAGCTTTTTAATTATGTACTACCAGAGAAAATCTTACTATTTTTAAAGAATGCAGTTTATATAACAAACTTTATCATATCTAAGGGAGTTTACATTGTTTTATCTTCACCTTGTACTTTATTTACCATTCAAAGAAGTTTAGCATCTTTTCCTTTTATTTTTTGTGACTACCAGTTCACATTTTTTAAAATTATTTTCCTATATTTTTGGGTGGGATGTAATTTTTACCATTATATTTTTAGAGCTTCAATTGGCACAGTATCTCAGGGATTGAGCTGACATGATATTAAATTCTATGTAAACATGCATGCTTACATACATACATACATACATACATTTAGAGAGAGACAGACAGACACAGACAAGATAAACATGCATACAGTTTGACATATTTACCAGTCATGATCAACAAATGAGCTCGAAAGGTGGTGTCATGTGAAGGAAGGAAATTGTGTAAAAATACTTTGCTTTATGACAAGATGGCCTCCCATCATGGGGCGTATGATAGCATGACATTATGACTAGCTTTGGGTGAGACACCAAGTACATCTTTGCTGATGTTCTTGAGCATGCTTATGATAACAACTAGAGGTAGTCTTGGAATAGCAACCATGGGACATCACTCTCAGCATGTTCCACCTTCTTTGTTCTTGTCACACAGTTCTTGACCCAGGAACAATGTTCTACCCATTAGGGTGACATGAACCAGTTCTTATGTTATTCTTCTGTCAAGAACTAGCTTTTACAAATATGTTGATTAAAATGTTATATTTATGTGATAAGCTCTTTCTTTTTTACAAACTTCAGGCCAGTTCAGCAGATGGGGGAAGGGGCGTATCAATGGATGATTTTAACTTTCTTTGTGTAATTGGGAGAGGAAGCTATGCCAAGGTGCTCATGGTGGAACAGAAGAAGACCAAGAGATTGTATGCTATGAAAGTCATCAAAAAAGAGCTAGTTAATGATGATGAGGTTAGAGCATTTCTTTATATGCTATTATTACTCTCTTCAGTTAGTGGGAAACAAGGTTTGACTTCAACTATTTTTGCATAGGGTTGTGTGTTAAGGTTTAAGAAATAATGGCCTGAATAAAAGGTCTTTATTTCAGTAGATAATATTTTTTGTTCTGTTGACATATGAGTGTCTTACTCAACTGATGCAGTCTTATCATAATGAGTTTAAGAAAGAGAGGAAAAGTTTTAATGTTAGAATTTGCATAACAGTTTTTGAAACATGCGCATTGAGGTGTGGTTCGCAGTTGATGTTTTAATGTAAGAATTTTGTAACAGTTTTTTAAAATATGTTTATTGTGGTGTGGTTCATAGTTCAGGTTTTAATGTAAAAATTTGTATGACAGTTTTTGAGTGACTATATAGATAATATACATTGTAGTGTGGTTCACATTTGAGGTTTTGAATAGTTTTCCTTGTGTGTCTATATATATATATATATATATACATACACATACACATACACATACATACATACATACATATATATATATATGCTGCCTTTCACAGATGGTGCTGAAAAATGGCGTTAAGCCCCACAACAACAACAACAACCTTTCACAGATGCAAAAAATTTATATTTTTCTTCTGTTACAGGATATAGACTGGGTGCAGACAGAAAAGCATGTGTTCGAGACAGCCACTAACTATCCATTTCTAGTTGGCCTCCATTCTTGCTTCCAGACTCCTTCCAGGTATAACTTTTAGATAGCTTTAGCTTTAGTTATCCAACCCCAAAAGACCTGTCAGCTATCAGTCAACTATTAAATGTTAGGAGCTGTGATGGCTTAGTTATTAGTGTGCAGGACTTGTGACCAGAAGAGTGAGGGTTCAGATCTTACCAAGATCATGGCAGTTTTGGTGTTCTGTCTTGGGGCAAGGGACTTTACTTTAATTGTGTTTGCATAATATAACCTTTCATATATTGCTTTGCTTTTAAACACCAAACCAAAACAAAACTAATGATATGTTAATCACTGTTATCTGGTGCATATATATATGCAAAATACAATACTTATAAAGCAACACTTATTTTTCTTGTCGTTCCTGTATGGGATGGCTTGCAAAGTTTTAGTAATTCATATAAAAAAAAATTTCAGAATACCTTGTTTAATTATAAGCATAGGGTTCAGAATTAATTCCCTTGAAAGCAGAGTTGTCTGTTCAGTTGACCATCATCCCTTAAGAAATGTATTGAAGAAATTTGACATAAATTTTAATAATTTCCAGGATATCTTAGAAGTGTTATACTTTTCTCTTTTGTCATAAACTCACCAATGAGACCTGGTGAGACACATACCCTCTTTAGTGCAGCAGTTTAACATGAGAAGAGGAAAATTAATAGCTGGGTGGAAGTTGAGCATTAGACCTCTTTACACAGGTTTGGTCCTGTTCTACCAGAACTATCCTTGTCAAATTCCCTGAGATAGTTGCTACAACATATGTGAAACTTTTATGTCAGCCTTACTCTTGTATTTTAGGTTGTTCTTTGTGATAGAGTTTGTAAATGGTGGTGATCTGATGTTCCACATGCAGAGGCAACGACGCTTGCCTGAAGAACATGCTCGATTCTACTCAGCAGAAATATGTCTTGCTCTTAATTTCCTGCATACAAGAGGTTTGTAAGATTGATCATTGTCAAGCTTGACGGAATCTATACATAGTGTTTCCTTTGTTGACCATGTGCATGTGCATATTTGTCTATCTGTCTTTCTGTCCATCTATCTTTCTGTCTGCACATATTAGATCAAGATCAGTGTTTTAGATTAAACTCACTGTTAAAGGCATCTAGATTAAACTCATCCAGTTTTTAGATTAAGTTCAATTTAAAAAGTTGTTCACATTAATTTCAGTGTTAAAATTGTTTAGATTAATTAAGTTCAGTGTTAAAGTTATGATGTAAGAAGTAAACAGAAATGGTATTAAAATTGCAAATTAAATGCATTTCATGTGGCTGTTATGAAGTGCAGTTATATTCTACAAATTTGTGTGATATCATGACTTCAGAGATATACACTTCCCTGTACCTTCAACAGTCTCCACTTTAGAGACGTACATTTCCCTGTACCTTCAGTGGTCTCCAATTAATTTTTATGATCATCTTGAATTTCAGCCATTGACCATAACATGTTTTGCTTCCATAAATTAATGATTACATAAAATGACAATTATTTAGTTGACATCAACGTAAAATCTTGTAAAATATATTTTGTTAAACCATTGCTAAACAAGATTATTCAGTTTGTCAGTTTGACAGCATCAAAGTGATTCTGTTTTTTGCATCACTGTTTGACTGCTCCAGTGCCTAGTCGTTAGAGTATCCACCTTGGATGCGGGAAGTCATGAGTTCGATCCCCAGCCGAGTCATACCAAAGACTTACAAAAATGGTTCTAACAGCTGCCTGGCTTGGTGCTCAGCATTAAGAGGTTAGTGTTAGGACTGGTTGGCCTGGTGTCAGGTAATGTGACTGGGTGGGGCATACTACCTGTCTGTGGCATGATGCCCCAGTGCTAGACATCACTATAAACTGCTGCACTGCAGACATCGTAGCATTATGACTGAAGAATTTTCAAAGCCACGTTAAAAATCCAAATCACACACACACTCGCATCACTGTTCCTTTCAAATTCGTTCATGTGGAATTCCATTTTCGTTAGAATACTGAAACAGTATATGTTCCTATGATGAATGTTTCACCTGGTTTCTTTAGGTTTTGGCACAGATTCATGTACATCCATCAGATTATTTTTTATCCTGTCAGGATTGTTTAGTCTTGTGACACTTTGCTGGTCATTCTGTGATCATGACATGGAAGTGAAGGCAAATGACCGTCATGGCTGCTTAAATACAGGTATGTGTGTGTTTGTGATTTGGATTTTTAATGTAGCTTTAACAATTTTTCAGTCATATTGCTATGATGTCTGCAGTGTGGCAGTATATAGTGATATCGAGTACTGGGGCATCATGCTGAAGACATGTAGCATCATTTCCCACCCAATCACATTATCCTGACACCAAGATGACCAGTCCTAACACTAACCTCTTAATGCTGTGCACATAGTGAGACATCTGTTTGTACCATTTATATAAGTCTTTAGTATGATTCAGTCGGGGTTTGAACCCTCATCCGAGGCAGATACTCTAACCACTAGGCCATCGGAGTGGTCTAAATACATGCATGTAATGATTCTTAATCCATTGAAAATCATTTATGTCAATCTGGCTTTTATAGTGTGTGTCCGGAATATAATAGCTAAAATACATTTTCTTGTTAGAAAAGAGGTTCAGTTTTATGGCAGTTTTATAAGTGCAAAATTTTAATTTTGGATTGAAGTTTTTTTCTGTATTCAGAGTTGAGAGGTTGCAATTTATTGGGAACAAAATTGATGCTTTTAAAGAAGAAAAAAATTGTGACTTCCCCAAAAATTTGTCTTGTGAAGCGTTTCACTGCATATGTATTATACACTTGTCTGGATGAAAATAATGCAGTAGCAAAGTACATGTCAGTAAATATGCCTATTACTAATTTTGTGAATTTAAAAATAAATGCCTGAAAACCTCTTGGCATTATTTGACCAAATTTGAAAGAAAACAACCTTGAATGATGGCATTTTAAATCTGTACAAATAATGCCAAGCCACCATCAACCTTGACCACTGATGTTACAAAAAGGGAAAAGCTTTAAATTTGTTGCAGAATTTCTGAACAGAATTGGACCAAATTTGACTGAAAGCACCATAGCATGAATACCATTCAGATTTATATATATAATGCTGATCCATCATTAAATACAGCCATCATTACTTAAAATAAGAAAATGTAAATGACTTAATCTCAGAATCACTGAACAGAATTGAACCTGCAGTATGTTTCCAAATTCAAATGAAAGCTAATTAGCATAAAGACCATTCAGATTTATCAGACATGGCTGCAATTGCTAAAAGTATTAAAATATTTAGCAACTTTTTAAAAACTGCTATATTGAAGTTTGCCTAATTTGGTTGGCCTTTAATTTTTATATAAATAATATAGATCAATTATCAAATATTGCCACTGTTATTAAAGATGGAAATAGACATTTTAATGACTTCTTTTCAAACAACCACTCAATAGAATCTGAGAGAAAGCGACCTAATATGAAATATGAGATTTTTACAAATGATGCCAATCAGTATTATTACCCCTTTCAAAAACTGAAAATGAAAAAAAAACAAAAACATTTAGATCACATTATCATGCTGTTGTTGCAGAGGAGACACTTACAATGTGGAGTAGTCACTAACAGTTTAGAATTTGGTATCATTTTCATAAGAACTCTTTGAGTAATCAGAGTACCCTTCCTGGGTACCATGTATGTTTCAGCTGAACAGTCCTCAGGAAGCACTTACAGAATTTAAGCAAATTTGACACAAAGCATCTTGGCATAAGGCCTTTTAGTAATGTACAAATGATGCTGATCCACCTTCAGGTATGTACAAAAGATAACATAAGAATAGAGAAACTTTTAAATAATTAATTTCAAGAAGATATATCAGTACATTTGGTAGAAATTTTCTTGGTTAGCTGCATTTGAATTGGGCTGTTGCAGTTACGTGAGCCAGATGATCTGAGGTCTTCTTGGGCCTCTTGCTTTTGACTGTTAGGGATATGTGACCAGATGATTGATTTCAGGTTTTCTTGGGCCTCTTGCATTTGACTGTTAGGGATATGTGAGCCAAATGAATGATCTCAGGTCTTCTTGGGCCTCTTGCATTAGACCATTAGGAATATTTGAGACGGGTGATTGATATCAGGTCTTCTTGGGCTTCTTGCATTGATTGTTAGGGCTATTTGAGCCATGTGATTGATCTTCAATCTTCTTGGGCTTCTAGTTAGATCTACTGATTAAAGGCAAGAAAGCTTGTGCAGTGGTCCATTGCTTTGCAACTCTTGTCTTTTGTGTCCTAGACAAAAATGTGAATTGTTATTTAGCTTTCTTTAGGTGACTCATGAGATGTTATATAAAACTCCAGCTCTCTTTCTTCATTTCAGCTATATCATGGATACTTTGATTTTTGGTTTTGCTTATACACACCTTTTACATAGAAAAACTAGCATGAGTGATGTTTATATGCCATTGATCTTCCGTCTGTTCATCTTGAGCAGATATATTTCAAATAAAATATGTTTTCAAGTAATTTAAGTTTGCCAAAGCACTAAATTATCATGTGTTTTGAAGAGTAAAGTACTGACTTATTCTGTCCATAATAAAGATGTTATTTATTCAGAACTAACAGAATATAGAATAAGAAAACTGTTACTTGAAAATCAGTCATTAGAGGCTTGTAAATTAAAATCAGGCATCAATACAATCTGATTAAAATCAAATTTCTGCTGTCCTACATGAAGATCTGACAGTGACTGCTTAGGGGTCATGAATTTGAAAGTTAATCAAACCCTCTGGCACACATTGATGCCCTTTTGTCATACTGGCCAGTCTTCCAAATCCAAAGATATAAGACTTCATCTAATTGGCTGATAAAATTAGTGATTATGGTAATAACATGGGTCACTGTCAGATCTTCATGTAGGACAGTGGAGATCTGATTTTAATCATATTGGCATTCTTATGGCCAGATTTTACTCAACCTTGTGCTTTTTTCTCGGTTGTTAATGATTTTCTGCTTGACAGGTATTGTGTATCGAGACCTCAAGCTTGACAATGTATTGCTAGACAGTGATGGGCATATTAAACTTACAGATTATGGCATGTGTAAGGTAAGTAAATGGTCTCTTTTATCTTGCCAGCATTAGTATGGCACAAATGAGATTATAATTTTGTTTTAAAGATATACAAGTTAACACAACTTCTTAGCACTGTTGGCAGTTGGGATGTAATTTTCCATGGAACCTTGTTGTTTTTTATGGCCTTTGCAAATTAAATAATAAAAATATATAGTTATTACATCGTTGAGTGTTCCAGCAAGTCTAAAATGATGGGGCACCAGTTAACCCAACTCTGAAATGGGCACAGAGCATGTGCAATTCTCATAAGTGTTTTGTTTTGCCTGTGGACACAGAGAACATGACATGCCCAGCTATAGAAATTTAAAAATATATAGGTGCTTTTAATTCATTTTACAGAGCCAAGGTATAAAAAGAATGTTGAAACTTTTTTTGCATTTTCTGCTGCTTGATGTATAGGTTTTTACAGTTTTAATGCATTGGATCATGAATAGGCATCAGTTTACATCACCTGCAGACTTGGAAAAATTCCTAAAATTTTGCAAGTGATTTAACACTGAAAGTTGTTGTGGATTTAATGCCGTTTTTCAGCACATGATAGGCTATACAGGGCAGCCAGTATAAGAGGTGGAGGAAGAACCTGGGAAAAGCTTGGTAAGAACCACCAACCCATGACAATCTACTGGCAAGCTTTCTCACATACCCACACTAACTGAGCCTGAGACTCAAACATGTGCAGACAGAGGTGAAATGGCAGAGATAGGTAAAGGTAAGTGCTTTAGACCACTCAGCTAATTGGGGCATTTTAAAATGTTGGGACTTTCAGATAAGTTTAGTTAAATTTTGACTTTAATCAAAGTCAATAGTTTTCAGGATCATGAATAAATGATCAGGATAAATTAAGCCCTTTTTTGGTCAGCAAAATGTTTCTTTTTATCAGTGTGGGAAGTCACAAACTCGGTATACCATATTGGCACAGAATAAGGACTCTCTGTAGAGTTGCTCCCAGGGTACATGATTGCGTGATTTACGTAGAATTTGTACACACAGATTTGTACAAATTCACAGACTTGGAAAGTGGTGATGCACAAGAACTCCTGCAGATTAGTTTCAAGTTGCACAAATGAAAATGTACTCTGTGCAGTATGCGATTTTATTCAGCTTTTCACCTTTAAAGTGCTGTCATGACATAAGCCAGTAGAAATATTGTAGCACTTGTTCTCACATGTATTTTTTCGTATGTGTTTACATATCTAGTTTCTTTGGCTTAACATGAATGGTTGTTAAACTTAATTTGATTTGAAATTTTACAAATGCATTCTGATTATAAGGGCTTTCTGATTCCCAGCATAGTTTATATTTAGATGATCAGATTATTTCATTAGGCAAATACTGGCTGATAATAGTGATGAAGGCAATTTAATTTAAAGTTAGTGTATCAGATTATTGGAGCTGGAAAGTGTTAATACAGATACCAGTGAGTGATTTTGAAAAGAAAAGAGAGATGGATATTGAGGTGTTATGTAAATATTGAACTAAGGCCATTTCATTTTTGTTCTACTCCCTCCTTACTTTTCTAACAGTGGGGGAAGTACCCCCTATGATAAAATCCTGGGAGCATCTCTGTATGCCACAAATTGCAAGATACAAACACAGTAATTACCAGGTATCAACAAGACAAAATGAAATAAGGGCTGGGCCAGAAATAGGGGTGGGGTACTTGGACCATCTGTATCAGACTAGCTGGAACACTGTATGGTTTTTGTTAATATCAGATCGTTGCCTGTAAGATTTTAAATACTTATTTTGTCTGCAATTAGTTAGCAACTTTTATTGATATGCAGTCAGATCATTAGACTCGCCTGTAAGTAGTTAGCACCTTTATTGATTTGGTTGTTTTGGCTAGACTTGAGCCAGATCTGGTTATATTGGCCAGTTGTCTCGGGTGAGATCTGGTTGTATTGGCCAGTCACGGGCTAAGTCTGGTTGTATTAGCCAGTCGTTTTGGCACAAATGTGATTGTATTGTCTAACAAGATATGCCCAAGATGACAGAATGAGAAGCTGAACATTACTGGTAACAAAAAACACAAACCAATTTAACGACATTTCTGTTAATCAAAATTGTTTAGTGTTACATCCTTACCTAATGTAACAGATTCAGGTATGTATAACATGTATAATACATTGAAAATAGCCAAAACCATTCAATGAAAAAAGCTGGCTTCATATTGGACCTTAATACAGTGCTAAGCCTTGTAAAATACATATGTGCTCTATATATTTCTTGCTTAAAGCCCCTACGATGCTGTTACGTGCACAAAATCCATTTCATTAATACTGAATCTTGAAAGATATTGTCCTAAACACTGCTTGATGCCTTTAAAACAACAACGTATCAACATTCCATTTCATTTCAAGGCATAAAACTTGTTTCTGAAGTTGAGAAACGTATAAATGAGATCAGTCTTGTTTGGCAACATCCATGGGTTAACTGACTTCAGCCAAAAGCTGGAGTACATGATTTGATTTCTCCAAGATGAGAATTATTGAAATCTTATTGTTACTGCTCTGAAACAGAAAGTCGTATCAGGATGGGGTTTTCACCCCAAAAATTATGATTATGTCTTTGGTTGGCCCTGAATTAAAATAGCGCTGATCTAATATCCATTATGGTCAATGATGGCCATCTAATGTCCATTATGGTCAGTGATGGCATCTAATGTCCATTATAGTCAATGATGGCCATCTAATGTCCATTATGGTCAGTGATGGCATCTAATGTCCATTATAGTCAATGATGGCCATCTAATATCCATTATGGTCAATGATGGCCTTCTTGAAAATCTTGTTATTGCTACTCTTTTTAAATAAAAATTATTTTAACATGTTCTTCTGTTTTTTTTCAAGAAGAGTTCTTATTGTGCCTAGTAGGACTTAAATGAACATTATGCAAACTGACCCTCAACATGGCAACGATGGTGTCCATCTTGAAAATATTATCACTATTCCTTCCAAATGTATGGCTGTATGAACATGGGTTTTCACCAGTAGACCTCTTATGATACCTAGTTGGTCCTAAATGAAAATGATGTATTACATCCAATATGGCTGCCAGAATGGATGTTTTGAAAATCTTATCTTGAATTATTGGAAATCATTTTGGCCATTGGAGTGTTAGTCACTTCGAGGGACTTTTTGTTGTTTTTTTCTTTCAGGCATGTTTTACTGTATAAGCCCAGTATGATGTCCTCTTTAGCTGTATAAGTCAATTATGAGGCCCTTTAAGACCCTCTTTAACTGTGTAAGACCTGTATGAGGTCCTCTAGCTGTATAAGCCTGTTATGAGGCCCTTTAAGGCCCTTTTTAACTGTATAAGACCTGTATGAGGTCCTCTAGCTGTATAAGTCAATTATGAGGCCCTTTAAGACCCTCTTTAACTGTATAAGACCTGTATGAGGTCCTCTAGCTGTATAAGCCTGTTATGAGGCCCTTTAAGGCCCTTTTTAACTGTATAAGACCTGCATGAGGTCCTCTAGCTGTATAAGCCTGTTATGAGGCCCTTTAAGGCCCTTTTTAACTGTATAAGACCTGTATGAGGTCCTTTAGATATACAAACCCTCTATGAGGCTCTCTATAGCTATATAAGCCTTGTATGAGGCCTTTTGTAGCTATATAAACCCAATATGAGGTCTCCTATACCTATATGAACCCTGTATGTGGCCCTATGTAGCTCTGTAAGCCCTGCATAAGGCCCTCCATAGAGCTCATATCAAGCTTGCTTTGACATTGTATGATAAAGGCTGTTGTCAGTGTGTATTACACTTTGTTGATATTTACATGACTTTTTCCAAAAAGATTGCTCATTCAATTTTGACAAGTTTTTGCTAAAAGCAGGATGCAGCTGCTAGTGCTAGACATGTATTAGCCAGGTAAGTAATCTTAGGCTCACTTTGGACTCTTGTTTATAATGCCACTGAAACAGTATTGATATGTGCTGCATAGAATTTAGTAGAATATATCCTAAATTGTTGTGCTTTGTAATTTTCCCCTTGCATGTGATGCTATTTGCATTGATCACCTACTGATCCCTGGGGATGTAGGAAGGACTCTGGCCAGGCGATACTACCAGCACATTTTGTGGAACTCCAAATTACATTGCACCCGAAATTCTTCGAGGGGAGGATTATGGTATGTTCATTATGAGCTGAATTGATTCAGTTTAGTTTAACAGGTTGTTGACTGATTGTTGTTAAACATGCACATTGAAAACTTTCTGCCCCAGTATATGAAAATGTCCTGGTACCCCACTGAAATCAAATCTTCTTACACCCCTACAAATGTAAATGGAATAACCTGTATATATATTTTGGAATAAGTTTTATTATTAAAGGTGAATTCATTTTGACTTGGGCCAGAAGGTTTATGGTTTGTTTCTCTGGATTTATACCTTGAAATAAGGATACAGATGCTTTATGCACATCGTTTGCACTAAAGCTTACATTTTTGTTTCCCTACTTCATCATTTTTTTCACCCCAGAACTCTACTTCCTTTCCTTATGTTTCGTTTGGAATATATGAAATATTTTCATGGTTAAATCTCTTTTTCATCCAATATCAAGTAAATTATTTAAAGTAAGAGGGAATTTTCCCAGAGAGTCGCCAGTACATTAACAGGACTTAATGTTAGCTTCCCATGTGCAGTGTATGTGTCCTTGTTTCAAATGGTTTAATACCTTTCCGTTATGCAATATTCTGACACTAAATCATAAGATGCATTTTCAGAGGAATATGTGTAGATATGGTCTGATTGATTTAGTTTCAGTAATATGACATTATATTTATAAGGGCTATTCCATTTTAACATACATGGTACCCAGGGAAGGAACTTTTTAAAAAATATATGCCAGGGTACTCAGATTACTCAAAGAGTTCATATGAAAACAATACAAAATTCTAAATGCATCAGTGGGTGTCCATTTTATATTAAAAGTGCCTTCCCTGGGCACCATGTATATTTTACTGGAACAATCTTAAGACATTAATAAGCATTTATTCTTTAATATGAATGCTTGCCATTGCCTTTTAATTATCATCTATGATTTAAGTTGGAGAGAAAAAAGGTACAATAATTTTTTTTCTCATTTTTACATCCATGTTATTTATCTGGATACCTCTAAAATAAATTTCCTTTAGCAGTTATTATGGAAAATACAATATTTATATATCTTCTTTCATGCACCACTTAAAAAAATTGAATTTCCTCTGAGGTGGAAAAGCAGGAAAAAAAATTGAAGGAAAAAATTAAAAGCAAGCTTTCATGCTTTCATATTAAAGAAAACCATCTACCCATTTCATTATATAGTTACCATGGTAACTGAAAAAATATTATTTTATTTTGTTCCTCTTGCTTTATGCTGACAGGAGGGTCTTGGGCCAGGAGAGTTTACTTATACATTTTGTGGAACACCAAATTACATTGCTCCTGAGGTTCTTCGTGGAGAGGAGTATGGTAGATAATTAATCAATGAGCTGGCCTGCTATGCTTGACACGTTTCATATCACATAAAATGCATTTACCTATATATGTAGAGGATTTCACAGGACATCAGTTTGACATGTGAAGGGTAATTTACAAATATTGCTTGCAATAAATATTGTTGGCCAGACTTGAGATAACAATGCCTTTATTATTATGAGTTTTTCTTAAAAAGCAGGATTTTTCTTTTAAAACAAATACTTTATATCTAAAATGAAAATTATTGTATCCAGTAAAGATTGTTTATAATGTTTAACATGGGACTGGGATTTTAAAATGTTATAACCAAGAAACCTTATACCCTAATTCACTGGGTTTTTTTTTTTTTTTAAAATGTTTATATACTTGTCCATGTTGATGACATTGGACATATAAGTAGTACAAATTTATACTGGCATGATTACCTCCAGAACTTGTAACCTAATGGTAATAATTATCAGAAAACATACATTTGTAAAAATACATTTTATCATGGATTAAAAAAAACCGATAATCCAGTAAGTTTTAACATCCAGTGAAAGCATCAATATTCATGTACATGTATTAATTGGTGAATAACAACAATCCTTTTATATAGGAGCCCCAAGTGGCCGAGTGGTCTAAAGCGCTCACTGTTACGGATCACTGCCATCTCACCTCTGTCTGCGTGAGTCTCAGGCTCGGCTAACGTGGGTATGTGAGAAAGCCTGCCAGTAGTTTCTCATGGGTCGGTGGTTTTTCCCGGGGTTTTCCAGGGTTCTTTCTCCACCAATTATACTGGCCACCATGTATAGCCTATCTTGTGCTGAAAAATGGTGTTAAACCCAACAACAAACAACAACTTTTTATATAAAAATGTCATTTTTCAGTAATTTAATGACTAATTAATTATTCCTTTATTTATTGGGATGGTAAGAAATTGTCATTAGTCATGTTTTTTTAATTTTATTAATATGAGATTTTTTGTTGATTAATTTTTCAATACATGCAAGTAAAGAATATTAGCTGTGTCAGGTACAATGGCTGGTACTGAATCATGGTTATCTTCATCACTTCCAGCAGCAGAAACATCAAATGCTTCCTGGCAGTTGCTAATTTCATAAACCGTATCCTTAGTTGTTGGCATCACAGATATGACATTGTCGCTATCAGAATTAAAATAATCCAAGAAATCAGATTCCTCATCACCAGACTCAAGTGACCACTCCAGTGGCCAAGTGGTTAGAGCATCCGCCTCAGATGCGGGAGGTCCCCAGTGCTGGACATCACTATAAACTGCCACACTACAGACATCATAGCGATATGACTAAAACTTGTTTGAAGCTACGTTAAAAATCTGAATCGCACACACATACACCAGACCAAAGTAAGTGTAACGCAACATGACAAGGGCAACATCATCATTAGTGACATCACTGTCACTGGTAATGACATCTGTGTACTCACTAAACCCTGCCTTAACAAAACAGTTTGTAATTTCAATCTGTGGAAACTCAGTTAATGATAAATCTTAGAATATGCTCAGTTTTCACAAAAACCTTCTGTAGCTTTTATGTCAAAATAAAATGTTTTCTTTTCCTGACTGGCAGATGTTTAGCCATTTTCACAACACTCTGAATTCAAAATGAACATGAGAGAAATTTACTTTAAGCGGTACTAAATTAGTCCTGTTTCAGATGTATAGTAATAGCTAAAGGATATTTCTAAATTATATAGTCAGAAAATGTACAAAACAAAAACATCTGTTTTCCTGCTTTATTTGCATCAAACCAGCAACATGTGGTTCTAAGGTATCGAATATAAGTGAGGCATGATTATCATAACTTTGTTATCTGGCACCTCTGTTTGACCTTTGTTATTTACTGATTATGAATGAGATAATTATCATGTTTTTGTTACCCGGCACCTTTGTTGTTACTTGTTTCTTTAAATTACTACCATTGTTTACCTGGCTTTGGTGTATCGGGTGATAAATAAATTATAATTGAGCTAATTTTCTCAGGCATACCACACAAATCAAATGGTATAACCTCTTGGTCGGCAACTTATTTTACATGGCGTGCCACTTTTTTCTGGATTAATTACAAAATGAATGAGTTCATGCCATCAGTAAGAGAGTAACACTTAAAATCGAGATTTTTGGCTGCCCTTCGCATGCCACACAAACGCTCTTGACATGCCACATGTGGCACGTGTGCCGTTGGTTGCGGACCTCTGGTATAACCAATTAAATGTCATAACAAAGGAACATTTATAATAAAGTCTTTGAAATACATTAGTAATTAGGAATTTGGCAGGGAAAATGAAATTCAAACTACTGAGTAATCAACAATCTTTACTGTATATAGTAAGCATTTCACTGAAATTGGATGAAAACCATTTAGTTATGACCCAGAAATTGGAATCTGTGCATGTTTCAATAGAAAAGGTATTTGATCAGCTGCCATATTAGACTGAAGTTTGACAAACTGAATTCAGATGTAATGGGTCACTCTTTGCCTGCAATACAATAGGAGAGAGGTTCATTGGAATTTTGAATTTGCAACATTTGACTGTTATGTGTTTCTGATGCAGATCAAGTTTGGGGAAATAGCCAGTGTCTTTTAAAAGGGGGTGGGTGTTGTGCTATTAGATTAACGAACTGTGACATCAGTCATGAAGATTAAAGGATGCATCCAAATGAGTACCAAGCTGTTTCTTAAAGTACGTCACTGTGATGTGTATTTCATTGATTCATAGTGATCCAGTTCACTCAAATTTTAGTATAACTGTTTTAAAAAGAAATATTCTTATTTGCCTTTAAATTAAAAAGCTGTGCTTATGTGTGCATTCAAAAATTGAATTCCTCTGTTTGTTCAGTAATATTTTGAAGGAAAAAAAAATGGAGAGTGATCCAAAAATTTAACCTTTTGTCCTTTTTTGCGAGGTTTAATTGATGAAGTACAAAACATGCAAATTTGATTCTGGGGTGAAATCCTCTACTATTTCTGCACAAAATGCATCATGCTGAAATCCATTACTCGTTTATGTGGTGCTTTGACCTTTTTACAGGAAATGTAGTTTGTCACAAACAAAACATGGAGTTGTATTATTAGTAAAATAAAACTGCTCTGCAAAAGTTAAAGACATCCTAAAAAGTTCTGTTTTTCTTACATTTCTGCTTCATTTCATAGAAGTGGTTTGATGAGTAGTTTATTCTGTTGATTTTCTGTGTAAATTTCTCATGTAGATTTTTGCCTGCATTCAGAATGAAAACAAAACAATTGATGTTTGATAGTTTTTTGTTTTTTTTTAGCTCACCTGGCTCACCCAAGTGAGCTTATGGTATGGCCCTACAACTGTCATGCATTATGCTTTGTGCATCATGTGTTTGTCAGCAGTTGCTTGTTACCACTCTGGAAGTTTTATTTCTAATCCAGTTTTGATTAGAATATAGGGTTTTATGATTAAGATCTCACATGAGTTTGATAATGAGAGAGAGAGCCGCCGTTAATTTAATGAGGTGATTTTGCATCAAATTGGCAGAGCTTGATACCACTCTGGAGACAGTATTTCTGATCTGATTTATTTATTAAACTTGGTAAGTAGTCCTAAATCATTAAGATCTTGTATGATTACAAGTATGAGTGACATCCATGCATATTTATGTGCTGATCATGCATCAGTTTTGCTGACCGTCTCAACACTTAGCATTCCAATCAGTTTTTTTAAAAAATCAGAATTGTTAAATAAGCCTATCTCATCAAGATATTCAGTAAGGTTTGTTGTACATGAGACTTATGAACATTTGATTTTTTTTCTGGCTGGCTGAGTTTTTTATAATCACTCTAGAGCAGGGGTGTCAATCACACAGCCCGCCAGACTTATTAGTCAGGCCTGCAGACCAGGCCTCTTTTTAGTGTCAGATTTGTATGCGTGTTATAGTTCATGACATACAAGGCCTGAGTAAAGTATATTTATATCAAATGTGGCCCATTGTAGCAAACAAGTTTGACACCCCAGCTCTTGAGATATTAATGATCTGATCTTTCATCATCTTATCTGAGCTTGTCAGCACTCAAGGAAATTTATGATCAAATTTTGATCAAACTTGTTAGAATAGCCTTCTGTTATCAAGATGTTGGATGAGTTTGATTTATGAGTGGGATCCATGTGCATATTTAAGAGGTAATCATGATCGGCAAAGCATTTTACCTCTTTGGAGACCAAATTAGAGTTTGCTTCAGCTTGGTTAAAAAGCTTATATCATCATTGTCTTAGAATGGTTCTATAATCAGTGGAATATGTTAATGAGGAGATCGTTCGCATCATGTTTGATAAGCTTGTTAGGTCTTGAAAGCTAGATCTTGGTATGTAGGATTATATCATCATCATCTTGGATGAGTTCAGTTATAAGTAAGAGACTGCTCATGTTAATTAATCAATTATCTTTGAAAAGAAAATTTGATTAGACCATTATAAAATATGTAAAATCAACATAATATAAAGTTTGAGGTATAACATGTTTAGTGAAGTTATCAGGTGTCAATTATGTAAGCTAGGTGAGTAATATCAGACCTACTTGGGCCTCTTGCTTCAGTAGAGGTGGTTTGGGAACTTTGCTTGGTTGACGAATTATCTTTATCATACTGAGTTTATTTACATTCATCAGACTTTGTTAGACAATTTTCTTTAAGGTACTTGCATCTGCAATACTTTGGCTAGTGATTTTTTTAAAAGACTATATCTGTTTTGGGATATGCAGAAGGGTGTATTTAGAAGTATACTAGGTTTATTATTACCATGCTTTTAGAAGGCAGATTTGTTCTTGCTTGCAGGCATTGTTGCATGCATGAGAAATGTAGTGCAACTCCTACACTATTCGAGATGAAGACTTCAGACTTTGGGGTATCATATGGGGTAGTCTGCAGATATGTGCAATGATTTTGGAATTTAAATCCATTCCTTGATTGTGGGACTTGGTGTGTGGGAACACCTGGACAGGAATGTGTGAAGGGTTAGGGAATGAACTGATATAATTTTAGGTATAATGCTGAATTTCTGCATACTGCTGGTATATATTTTTGAAGAAAAAGGCTAAATCAGGATATATGAAGGTGCTGAATTATGATGTATTTTAACTTTCTTTCTTTGTACAAAATTTAAATCTTTGAAAGACAGAAGAATGAGTTCTACCAAGTAAATACATGTATTAAGAAGTTGTGGGATCTAACTTTGCCATCAGTGGGCAACTGTTTTATGTGACCATAAAATGATTATGAGATGAATTTGGTCATCATGCTGTTTGGAATTCATTTGCAGGTTTAAATTCTACATATTATTTTAATGAATTTGACATTGGTTTTCATATTGAAAATATAATGGACTTTGTAGTCCCTGCTTCTCTTTGGCACACAGCCAGCAACCCTCTCAACACTAATTCCAGTCACCCCACCCCAATTGCTTCCACATTGTACTTCACTCATGCCCCATCATATGCCAACTATAGATGTTGCACTTCAACATAAGTTGTAAAGTTATTTGTTTCTGACAAATGATTTGGTTCTGAGTACAATATTTTGTAATAATAAATGTAAAAAGTATTAGGGTCAAGTTTAATCTTAGATTGTTGCTGTTTGAACTTGACCAGTTTACAAGATATCTCCTGGATGGTCTGGTTAACAGTCACATTTATTTTAAAAGGAATAAAGATGCCAGTGGGTATCTAGATAATTGGGTACCTGCCTGTTGATAATAACTTGGGTAATAAAATGAGCCACAGAGTACCTTTTTGCTATATACAAGTTTTCTGTCAGTTCTCTTTGTTTTCAAGTTGACAATCCTTTTGACTGAATTGCATGTAAGTGAATTTTTTCAGAGCCAAGCAGAGGTTTACCTCTTTTAGTACATAACTGACCTTAATCCCATAGTTCGTTTTCCCACATGACAATTCTTCGATTGAGCTGATAGTGTGGTTCAGTGGCAAGTAACATGGTAGTTATTTTGTTCTTGCCACACAACAGACATGTGTTCAGTTGCAAGTGTGAATAGTTTCACATTGTAGGATGGAAGTGTTTGTGTACAAAGCTCAAGCTCAGTCTCTAAATAAGCATCCACATATGACATTGAGGCCAAGGAAAGGGAGTCAGATGATAGTTATGATATTTATGATTAGACCATGATGATTTACTAGATGATAATTGAGTAGTTTAGAACTTTGTCATACATCGAGGATGAATTCTTGGACTTTGTACTGGATGACATTAGGTACTAATACTGTGAATTTGAGTGGGTACCTGGGTAACTGATTAATAGGATCAGTGGGTACCTGGGTAATTGATTAATATGATCAGTGGGGACCTGGGGAACTGATTAATAGGATCAGTGGGTACCTGGGTAATTGATTAATATGATCAGTGGGGACCTGGGGAACTGATTAATAGGATCAATGGGTACCTGGGCAACTGATTAATAGGATCAGTGGGGACCTGGGAAACTGATTAATAGGATCAGTGGGGACCTGGTAGAAGTTTTCTAAATTTTCCACAGCTTTAGAAAGGAGTGGAAGTTATTTTTTCATATTTTCTGGAATGCAGAAGATAGAGGAAAAAAGTTTGCCATCTGTGTTCCGTGTTTGTAATTTAATAGTCTATACTAACAGCATGGTTGTCCATGATTGGTATTGCATTAATTGTATAAATTATTGATATTTATAATTAGAAAAAAATAGAAAAAACCCCTAATAATAATGATAATAATAATAATATGTGATGTCATAAGATTCAGTACTTATTGTCATGCAGTTTAAATGGCATTTATGCAGTTCCTCAGTAGATTACACTTAGTTTTTTTCACTAAATCATGTTAGAAAACAATTATAGACCTTGATCAGTTAATATGAGATTTACTGGTTCATAAAACTTGATATCTACCTCAACAGTGGTCCTTAATCACATAATGGTAAAGACTTCCCATCTCTCAATGACAAATGGCTGTATTGTGTTGCTATGTGTTTTCTGCTGCTGTATTTTGAATGATTTTTGTAAGTTGACATCATGGCACTTATAAACTTGTTGTGTCATAAATAAATTTGGTGATATTAATAACCATTTACAGATTTTTGGTGGAAACAAATACAGTTTTATTGATTGCATCAAAACATGTATCTTGGGGTTTTTGATTCACATTTCAGATGGACTTTTATTGATTATAAAATTTAAAGACCTTTACTTGTATGTTTCAAGCTGTGGTTTACTTTGTTGGAAAATATTAATTTTAACTAAAGACTGCATGCCTTTATTATAATACTGTATGTCCATTGGAACAGTGACGTATATTGCCATATAGTAAGACTCCCTTATAATGAGGTTGTACATGATATCACAGTCTGTCCATTGGAACAGTGAAATATATTGCCATATATTGAGACTCTCGTATAATGCAGGTTGTACATGATACATATAATTTTACTTCTACGTAATAACATAAAATCCATGACCATTCATACCTTATAACAGGAATGGAGTTATAATGACAGGTACTGTAGTGAGGGAATGCCATACATATGCTAGATAAATTTCAGAACAGTTGAAGTAAGACATATATTTATGGAAATAAATAGAGATAACATGTATCAAACCTACATTGTACCAAGTCTGATTTAGAGTAAAGAATCACTTTATCTAGAAGAGAGCTACTTTCAGTATTTGTTTTACCTGTTTTTTTTTAATAGATTTTAAAAAGATCATATTTGTTTCAAAACTTTTAATGGAATTTTTAAATTATTGTAGTTTGTATTTTGAAATCATTTTCAAAAGCAAACTTTAAAGTGAGAAAAAAGTAGTTATTTATAGTGCAAGTCACATGAGTTATGTATGCACATTTGCTCATTTTAAAGGTTTCTTTTTAAAGACTCTCAAAGTCTTATTTATGCATTTCACTTCAATTGTAAATCAGACCCTTTGGAATGTCCAGCATGTATGAATATTAACAAAAATAAAGTGTTTCATAATTAGTGTCATAGCATTGATGGTATTGGCAAAAAATGAAGTATTTGAATTTGAATGGAATCAAACAGAAAAGTTATTGAAAATTGTGTTTTCTTGTGCACATATTCAATGGTATTGTTATTTAATTATCAGATTATTGATACAACTATTATAAATACAATTAAATCAGCTGGTTAGTACACTTATTCTATTTATACATTGGTTACCAGTTTTATTAGACATATATATGTGTGTACCAATAAATGATTCTCTGCCAAAAAATTCGATTAAATCTGCACTGCTTAGATATTTCTTCTTTACGTCAGCAACTGCCTTACTGAAGTCCATAAATATGCACAGACCCACCTCCATATAGCTTAGAACAGTGGTTCTCAACCCTTGGGCTGTGGATCTTGGTGGGGCCACTGGGTTATTCCAAGGGAGCTTAACCCTTGGACTGTGAATCTTCGTGGGGCCACTAGGTGGGGCCACTGGGTTATTCCAAGGGAGCTTAAAAGTACAAGTTTTAGCATGTGGGGATCCACAACAATTTGTTTTGAAGTTAAGAAGGGGTCCTCGTGTTGCGAACCACTGGTTTGGAAGATGCATTTACAACCTTTTCTTCAGTTAACTGACTTGTTTGGCTTGATATGTTACAAGGCACTTTGTGAACTTCAGCGATCATGTTATAGTGGGGTTTTAATGAACGTGTGTGTGTGTGGGTGGTCAGTATATACTTTGAAAATATGAACTACCGTACTTGTAATCTTTGACAAGTTCTTAAGTCTTCTTATAGACATTATTATGGGATATGTAATCTTGTTTGTTTTTGTTTTTTTGGCCAGACCTGAATTTGTCCAGATCATTGCTTAAATTTAAATAGAACATTTTTTTTTAAAAAGGTTGTTTCTTAAAGAATTTAGTACATTTTGTCTTACATTTCCTCACTTGAATTTATATAAAGACTTGTATAAATTATGCATATATATTCATGTAGATTACAGTGTAGACTGGTGGGCACTTGGAGTATTGATGTTTGAGATGTTGGCAGGAAGGTCACCATTTGATGTTGTTGGAGGAGCAGAAAATCCAGACCAAAACACTGAAGATTATCTCTTCCAAAGTAAGTAGATAGTTATAATGGTCTAATGGATATTTTGATCTCTGGGAATTTTATACTTTACTGTCTTGACAACAGTTTCCACCATTGCAACTGTCCGTTGGCATAACCAGTATAGTATTTATGGAATTTTTAAATGGCATTGTGGCCTTTCTACATTATTGTTCATGAAATGAGCTCTGTTGCAGATAGAGCATAAAGGAAACTACAAAGTCCTCAGATCTTCTTTAAAAATGAGAGAGAGAGAGAGAGAGAGAGAGAGAGAGAGAGAGAGAGAGAGAGAGAGAGAGAGAGAGAGAGAGAGAGAGAGAGAGAGGATGGAATTATATTTGCAAGCAGACCTTTGTGTGGAATAATTACTTATGCATTATGTAAATATTCTGTATGAACAGGCAGATAATATTTTCTAAACAAATACATTCCAGTTATCTTGGAGAAGACAATCCGAATTCCAAGGTCCTTGTCTGTGAAGGCAGCATCAGTTCTGAAGGGGTTCTTGAATAAGGTAAGATTGAAGCACATTTTTTTTCCCCACACTTTGTAAACATATGCTGATGCACGAGGCACATGTCAATCATCTGATGAATTTGTCCATTTTCTTGCGAAAAATAGCGTCATCTCAATGTCACAGTAGTGTATTATAACTAATCTCTTTGGACAATCAGGTTATTTTCCAAAATTTGGGAAAGCCTTGTTCTGGCATTACAAGGAAAACTTTTTCTACCTTTTTATGATAGATCTCACAGAACCTTATGAAAGATCAAGTTGAATAAGACTAAGTTAAAGGTTATCCAAGGTTTTCGGACTTTAAGCTAAGCTTAGAGTTTTTTTTAATTCTTTTGACAGCTGATTTTTTTTTGGTTAAAAATCTAGAAGTCTAAAGAGTAAATAGATAGTTATGTACTGATTATGTTCTCTAACTTGTATACATAAAAATCATGTATATTTTAAAAAAATTTAGAAACACATTTCCTGTGACAGTCTTGAATGAGATTAAAACTAGATAACAGTTCTGACTTGATGCTAATGTATTTTCCAGGTTCATATGAAGTATTTTTGGGGGAATTTGTTTACATGACTTGAACTGCTAAATTTGTACACTTATGTTCAGTGACAGTTATTAGTATTTATGGTTGGATATGAGGTCTTGTCTTTGTACTGCTCTCTGAATCGTGAAGTCAGTGACAAAATATGTTAGTACTATACCCAGCGATTCATGCTGTCTAGTTTAAAGCATTCATCTCATTCCTGTGTCTCCTTGCCAACATAAAGCCACCTTGTGGATCCCATGAAAAAATTATTGCTCATTTTAATACAATATCAGATCAATTTTTTTTTATCTGGTGCAATGTTTTGTTGAATCCATTCATAATTTTCGAAGCCCACATTCAAAAGGTGAGGAGTTTAACACACTTGAGGGATTTAGCAACATTTGTGCCACAAAAGATGTTAATAACATCTGTCATTATTAAATAATGATAGAAAATGTTTTAAATTGTAAGAAATATAAAGTTTTGCTGGTGTATGCTCTGACTTTGAAAACTTACTTTATTTATTTTCCAGGGAGGCACCTGCTCTTGATCAGCTAATACTTTTGTCATAGTAAATCATGATTATTTTGGTTTCTATATTGTCTGTCTCTGTAAATATTTATTTCTTGGTTTATCTGTGTTGTATCATATTTGTGTAATGTGTTTGTATTTATTACCAGAATCAGAAGGAGAGGTTAGGCTGCCACCCTAAAACTGGTTTCTCAGATATTCAGTCTCATGCATTCTTTCGAGCAATAGACTGGGACGTTTTAGAACAAAAGCAAATCACCCCACCATACAAACCTGCACTACGAAATGAGCGAGATCTGGAACATTTTGATCCTGCATTTACCAAAGAACCAGTAACATTGACACCTGATGATGAGTAAGTTACTTTGCCTCATTTTTTTTCTTCTTGGCATGGATAGTTCCCTACAGGCTGTGATGGCAGCAGCATTAATATTAGGAATTTGTTTAAATATTTTTACTTGGAGGCATTAAGTAGTGCATGTCCCAGTCATGGTATATCACATCCCTAGAATAAGTAGCGCATGTTCCAGTCATGGTATACCACATCCCTAGATTTAGTAGTATATATCCCAATCATTGTATATCTCATCCCTTGATTTAGTAGTATATGTCCCAGTCATGGTATATCACCTCATTAGATTTAGTAGTATATGTCCCAATCATTGTATATCACATCTCTTGATTTAGTAGTACATGTCCTAGTCATGGTATATCACAACCCTAGATTTAGTAGTACATGTCCCAGTCATGGTATATGACATCCCTAGATTAAGTAGTACATATCCCAGTCAGGATATATCATATCCCTAGATTAAGTAGTATATGTCCCAATCATGGTATATCACATCCCAAGATTTAGTAGTACATGTCCCAGTCATGATATATGACATCCCTAGATTAAGTAGTATATGTCCCAGTCATGGTATATGACATCCCTAGATTTAGTAGTACATATCCCAGTCAGGGTATATCACATCATTAGATTTAGTAGTATATGTCCCAATCATTGTATATCACATCCCTTGATTTAGTAGTACATGTCCCAGTCATGGTATATCACATCCCTAGATTAAGTAGTATATGTCCCAGTCATGGTATATCACATCCCTAGATTAAGTAGTACATGTCCCATTCATGGTATATCACATCCCTTGATTAAGTAGTACATGTTCCAATCATGGTATATCACATCCCTAGATTAAGTAGTACATGTCCCAGTCATGGTATATGACATCCCTAGATTAAGTAGTACATGTCCCAATCATGGTATATCACACCCCTAGATTAAGTAGTACATGTCCCAGTCATGGTATATGACATCCCTAGATTAAGTAGTACATGTCCCAGTCAGGGTATAGTATCACATTCCTAGATTAAGTAGTACATGTACCAATCATGGTATATGACATCCCTAGATTATGTAGTACATGTCCCAGTCATGGTATATCACATCCCTATATTAAGTAGTACATGTCCCATTCATGGTATATTATTACATCTCTAGATTATGTAGTACATGTCCCAGTTATGTTATATCACATCCCTAGATTAAGTAGTGCATGTCCGAGTCATAGTATATCACATCCCTAGATTAAGTAGTACATGTCCCAGTCATAGCATAATATAATAACCCTAGGTTAAGTAGTGCAGAGTATGTCCTAGTTGTAGCATATTATTACATTCCCAATTAATCAGTATCTGTATGTATTATTACATTCTGTAGTTTTTAGGAGCAGTGTTTTCTTGTATATTCTAATATTGTATAGCTTTCATTAGAAGTGTTTTGTCACATATAAGCGATAAGTGATAAGAGTACTTTCTAAACATAGAAATATTCTGTCCAATAGATCTTTTTGTAAATGGCTTCACAATATCATGGATGTAGCGCATGCTTGTTTACTGCTTCTGATGTCATATAATGTCTGTCATTAGTTACTATTCTGAAGGAATGAGAAGTAAAAAGGAAAGATTGTTATGCTTTCTCTAGATCTCAGTTGTGTATGTATCAAATGTTCTGCCATTCTGAAGATACTGGATCTCTATCTTATTCTTGGTTCTGTTAGTCACAGACCAGAAGTCTTATGGTATGGTCTCTCGTCTGACTGTCAGTTGTATAAGTTGGTTATCACTACTCCTCCTAAACTACTTGGAGGATTGCTATGAAACTTTACACACACACTTGTATTCCATGGTCTAGTCTGTCATAAATGAAAATGGTGTTGCTGAGACATCCAATATGGCCACCAAAGAATGCCATCATGAAAATCTTGTTATTCCTTCTGAATGGTCGGTCATATATCAGTACAGGGTTATAACGAAAAGACTTCTGATGATGTCTGGTTGGTCATATATCAGTACAGGGTTATAACGAAAAGACTTCTGATGATGTCTGGTTGGTCATAAATGAAAATGGTGTTGCTGAGACATCCAATATGGCCACCAAAGAATGCCATCATGAAAATCTTGTTATTCCTTCTGAATGGTCAGTCATATATCAGTACAGGGTTATAACGAAAAGACTTCTGATGATGTCTGGTTGGTCATATATCAGTACAGGGTTATAACGAAAAGACTTCTGATGATGTCTGGTTGGTCATATATCAGTACAGGGTTATAACGAAAAGACTTCTGATGATGTCTGGTTGGTCATAAATGAAAATGGTGCTGATCAATGTGTTCGATGTATAGCCACTCATGTATATATGTTCAATATAGCCACTCATCAGTGATCTTGAAAATCTTGTCATTGCTACTTCTTAATGGAAAGTCATATTTTTAAAATATGTTTATCTCTACACATCTGTAAGTGAATAGATATATCAACATGGAGATTTCAGCGATAGACTTCTTTTGATACCTAGTTGGTCCTAAATGAAAATGATGCCAGTCCTACATCTAATATGGCTGCCGTGCTGAATGTCTTAAAAATCTTGTTGCTACTCTCCCTGTTCGGATGATCATTATGGGATTTTTACTAAAAGACTTCTAATGATATCAGCTTTGTCCTAAACGAAAATGGTGCTGAGCTGACATCCAATATCTGTACGACAGCAGCTAATTTGAAAATCTTGGTATAGCTAAAGAATATCAGAGATGGTGTCAGTACTCAATGGAAAAAATGGTCTTATTTTGAATTCCTGAAAATTCCCTTCAAGGAACTCTTGCACTTTTTTAAAGGCCATGACTCCACTTTGAAAATGAGCGTATTTCACCAATGCTCAGTCTAAAATTAGCTGCCATTGCAGAAATTAGTCCCTATCCAATCAGACTAAGTGTAACATGATACCCATCTCCACCCTATCCAGTCAGATTTCAAGTGTAAAGAGATACGTATCTCCATGCTATCCAGTCAGACTAAGTGTATTGTGATACATACTCATTCTAGTCCCACTGGTCAGATTACAAACTCAGATTATAAACTTAAGCCCTTTTGTTGGTTCTTATAAAGTACATGTGTAAGCTTTACTAATTGCCAGTTGGAACTAGATATACAGAATAACTGTACTAATGTTATTATTGAAGTGTATCTATATAAATAAGAATTAGATAAAACATGTGCTCTCATTCCAATCTGTTCATACATGTAGAGAGAATGAAGCTTAATATCTATTAATACTGTAATTTCTGATAAGCATTATATTCATTATGTTTGAATCTCTCTTTTGTTTTTCTTTCAAAGCAAGAAATTTCTTACTTATCTATGGAAAAGGTTTGTTATAGAAGAGGTAACAAATTGGATTACCCAGTATTTTTTAAAAATGGAAGTAAGCATTTCTGTATACTAATTTTTGTAAACAATTTATGCCTGCAATGTTTCCATTTGTTGCCAAGTCTCTGTTTAACAGCTGGTGAACCAGAGGTATCATATTTTCAACATTGGAAGCACCAGCAAAATTAATTGTACCTTTTTTATGCATCTTCAACGTCGTGAACAGGAAGGATGCCCTTACAACAGTGGAACAAATCTTATGTGGTTTATTTTTTTAATCCCCACATGTTAGTAAGATGGATATTGTGATAAACTCTACCTTTCGATCCTATGATTCATCCATCCATCCATCCATTGGACTGTAACACTTTCTTCTTGAAAACAGCTGGATAGAAATCCACCAAACTTTGTAAACAAGTTGTCCAAATAGTGACCATTTGCATGATTTTTTTGTCTCCATCTCTGATCCTGGGCAAGTGGTCAGAGGTCAGATATGTTAAGTTCCAATTACAGTGACATTTAATAAAATTTTTAAAACCAAACTTTGTAGATGTATTCGTTGAAAGGGGATGTGTAATATATATAACAGATTTGGGGTTATGTCCCCTTGATCATGGTCTGGAGGTGGGGTGCAAGCCATGGAAGTACTGGTAGCTTTAGTAATTGGAGACTGGGGTGGGGTGCAAGCCATGGAAGCAGTTGTAGTTATTGGAAAATAGGGTTGGGTGCAAGACATGGAAGTAGCTCTAGTTAATGGAGAGTCGGACACGGGTGCTAGCTATGGAAATACCTCAAGTTAATGATAAGGTGTGCAAACCTTCTAAATAGCCCTAGTTATTGGGGTGTGGGGGTTGGGTTGCAAACTATGGAAATAGCTCAGTTTATTAATAATGTACCTGAGTTTAGCAGATAGCTTGCTATTGGTTTTACTTTTCCAGTGGAATCTGCAGTATTTGTGTCATTTTAAGATTTTATTAAATTTATATGACTTCTACAACTTGTATTTAAAAGTGTTGCTGTATGTACAAAGATAATCATGTTGTCAGGAAATCTGCCACACTTAAGAAGAAAACCACCTTTGATATGAACATTGCTTCCAGTTAATTTGCAAGGTCCCCAGACTGATTATCCCTAGCTAGTGTGACATTAAAAAATTAGAATGAACATTTGGGCAGTTATCCTGGTAAGGGATGTATGCTGGAATCTGTTTCTGTGTTTGCTAACAGTGGCATTGGCATAGCATTATTAATATTTGCAAGGGAGACATTGTTTTTATGTGGAACAATCAGCATCTTGCTTGTTCCTTTGCTTTAAATGCATTATTTATGTCATCAGCAAACAATGCAAGTTAAAAAGCTTTGAAATCTAACTTAAAGTGAATCTTTTTTTTCTTCAGTACTATGTGTGCAAAACATGTATAAAATTTGTGTTAATTTTATCCTAAAGTTGCTTTCAGCTGTAGCTTGTTTGTGTTTTGCTAGTGTTACCATAGTTGTTTCTAGCTCATATACTGGTCATAGACAAAAAGAATTTATGGGATGGTTTGTCATCAGTCGTTCATTTGTCCATTTGCACAAGTTTGTTATCACTACTCCTAATAAACTACTTGGACAATTATCCTCAGACTTTATACACACACGTTCATCTCATAATCTGGTTGGTCCTAAATGAAAATGGTACCACATGGACATCCAATATGGCCATCAGAGCAGCCATCTTGAAAATGTTACCACAGCTCCTTCTGAACGCATGGTCATATCAACAGGAGGTTTTTACTAAAAGTCTCTTGTGATGTTGAGTTGGTCACAAATGAAAATGGTGTCAATCTGATATTCAGTATGGTCACCATGGTAGCCATCTTGATAATTTTGATAGAGCTACTCCTACATGGAAAGTCATATTGACATCAGGTTCTCACCAGAAGACTTTTTATGATGTCCAGTCTGTACTATATGAAAATGGTGCCAATCTGATGTTTAATATGGCCACCATGGTGGTCATCTGGAAAATCTTATTGCTGGTCTTCCAGAATGATTGGTCATATCAACAGACTGATCCAGCAGCCTAAGTGGTTAGAGCATCCACCTTGGATGTGGAAGGTCGTGGGTTTGAACCCCAGCTGAGTCATACCAAAGGCTTGTAAAAATGGTACTAACAACTGCAGCACTAGGCACTCAGCATCAAGAGGTTAGTGTTAGGACTTGTTGACCTGGTGACAGGTGTCAGGATAATGTGACTGGGTGGGGATTGATGCCCCAGTGCTAGACATCACTATAAATTGCCACACTGCAGACATTATTGTAATATGACTGGAAACTTTTTAAAGCTGCATTAAGAATCCAGATCACACACACATAGTAATATCAACATGGGATTTTCACTAAAAGACTTTTGATGATGTCATTTTGGTCGTAAATGAAAATGGTGCTGATCTGACATCCTATATGGCAACCATGGCAGCCATCTTGAAAATCTTATCACTACTTCTCCTTGACAGAGTCATATTGATATGGTGTTTTCACCAGGAGTCTTGTTGTGTCTAGTTGTCCTAAATAAAGTGGTGCTAATCTGACATTGAATATGGCCACCAAAGTGGTCCTCTTGAAAATTTTATCAGAATTCCTCTCTCTGAAAAGTAATCTTGCCATGGGGTTTTCACCAGAAGACTTCCTACAAGGTCTAGTTTGCCCTAAATGAAAAGTGTGCAGATCAGATGTGTAATATCACTGCCACAGTTGCCATCTTGAAAATCTTATTTGCTACTTCTCCTGAACATAAAGTCATGACTTCTTGTGATGTCTAGTTGGTCAGAAATTATAATAGTGCTGATCTGACTTCAATATGATCATCAGAATGGCCATTTTGAAAACCTTATTTTAGCTATATCTCTTAGATGCCTGATTGTATCGATAGTTTGCTCTATCAATAGACTTCTTATTTTGTTCATTTGGTCCTAAATAGAAATTATGCCCTTCAGCTATCTGGTATGGCCACCATGTCAGTTATCTTGAAAATCATGTCATTGGGTTCTACCAGAAGACTTCTTACAATGTCTTGTCAGTTTTAAATGATGTCTTGATGGTCTTAAACAAAAATGGTGCCAAGCTGACATCCACAGCAGCTAATTTGAAAATCATTGTTATTTGAAAAATTTCAGCACTCGCATTTGAAAGGAAGAAATGGTCTTTTCTTTAATTCCTGGAAGTTCTTTTCGGCCAGTAGATCATCAGTCCTTTTGAGGGACTCTTTTGTTTTCATGTGGAGCAAGAACAAACCAATATGTTTTATGTTCAGTATTATTATAAGATTATCTTAAGCATCTTAAGGTTTCTTGCCTAGTGTATGGAAAACATTTCTGTGATGAAAACTGGTAGCATCATTGAGTAAACGTGTCCAGCCATTTTTAGTGTTGCATAAATAGTTGGGTCAGATTACTTTTAAATCTTTTAACTTTAAGTTCCAGGCATTTTTTCCATGCATACAAGTATTTTAATTAAATAGCTTAATATTAGTGTGTGGCTTTTGTGTCTGAACTATGTATATTATTATTCCTAACTTTTTATGCAACATTTTATTAGACCTGCAAACCTTTGAAGTAGTCAGAAAAATATATTCATGTCATGTCAAGTTTGATGATGTGAATCATTCTGCAATTTTAGGTAATTATAAAACCAGTCTAGTCCATGCATTTGAATGTTCAGATCAAGTAAGTTCCATGAAAGGGTAACTCCAGAAAAATATTTAACCTTTCCCTGAGATTTTAAATGTACCTTAGAGTATAAAGTCCATTTTATTGTTATTTAATTGATGGTTGGTTGTGATTTTTTATTATGCTGCTTTATAATATTTCAAAACATTACACAGCAGTTTTGGGCACAGTTTTCATCTCTTTTTTGATGCACTTACTTTTGGTATGACCCTGAATCTACATCATGCATCACCCATTTCCATCCATCAACAATTGCTGGTTACCTCTTTTGAGTCCAGATTTCTTATCTGATTTTGATCAGACTTGGAATTTGGTTTGATAATGAGCATAACTTAACGAAGTGTACTTCATCTAATTGCCTGACCTTGTTACTACTATGGAAGCCATATTTACAATTCAGTTTTGATAAAACTTTGGACAAATTCCATGATGAGTGAGATACAGACCAGTCAGGTCATTTTGCATCTGTCTGGTTGGTATTCATAGAAGTCTGGAAGCCATACGTCTGATCCAGTTTTTATTAGACTTTGAAGGTAGGCTTATGATCAAGATCTCACATGAATTCGAAAATGATTGATTGTGATTCCATGAAGTGGTCTTGCATGTGATGGGCTGAGCCAGTTTTGATACAGTCTGGTAAAAAGGCTTAAAGGTCACTGGCCACCTATATTGTACAAACGTGTGATATTATTATAGTCATAAAAAAATGTATTTGTTATGTATGCATAGCATAAAAATGTTTAATTAGACTTAAAAATCTACTTTTTAAATGAAAAATTGATTTGGCAACCTCCGTAAACAATCGGTGGTTTCCATGTGCCAAAAATGGATATGACGTACATTTATAACTTCTGTTCAACCTAGCCATTCAAGTGTTTAATTTCCCCACGTAAATGTCTGTGTGATATATCTTATGATCGTGCTTTTGTACAGCAGATATGGTGCACTGTGTTGCATATGGACGTAACCAAAAGAGTGATGATGGGACAAAATGATTCTTTCTTTTTCTGAAAGACCTTGTTTACCAGAAAAAAAGTGGATTGAAGCTGTGGGATCGAATAGGGTGAGGGATGGGAAAGTTGTACCATTTATGCCGGATTATAGTCGATTTGGCCCAATTAAGACAATTTGTCCCAACTTAAAAGACAATTTGGCCCAACTCGAAAGACAATTCGGCCCAACTTAACAATAGTTTGAACAAGTTCTTTTTCTGCAAACTACAAGTAGATACTGTGTAATATATATATATATATATATATATATATATATATATATATATATATATATATATATATATATAATTTATGTAGGACAAAATGCTTTTGACAGTTTTTATCGGTTGTAAAGAAGAATAGGATTTAGGAAAAAATTGAACAAATTTAAACAAACTAAACTCTCTTGATATTTTGTAAAAGAAAATAATCATATTTCATAACGTACATATATTTGAGAGAAAACAAACTGACATATTTTGCTCATTCTAATTAAAATATTTATATACATTTATTTTTTATGCTAAAATATATATACATCAGCACAACGACATTCTCAATTTAATTCTTCAGTAAAATTATCAATATTGATTTATGAAACAATAATGCTTAACAGATAATATTCTACAGAATACGTATACATTTTTCTAAGAGTAGTGTACATGAGATATTATAACAAATATATTTAATTTTAGGCTTCAGGTTGAAACACTGCTGCATATAATACACACATGATTACACTTGAGAGAGAGAGAGAGAGAGACTGAGAGATATGATGTCAGTATTTAGTTGCAGCAATATGAAGCTCTTACCAGTTAATTGTATTGTTTGTCTTTATTTTTCAAGTTGATGTCTTAGTGTGTCATTACTTGTCACTTGTCAGCTTGTCATCACTAGTCAATATCATCAATTACATTTCCTCCATTATTCCATACAAATAAGAAAGGAAATAATTTTTTGTTGAATTTGTGCCCCTTCCACCCAGCACGGTACAATAGAATAGATAAACAAAGACTTATTTGAAAATAAAATGAAAGAAACTAACCTTGCATTGTTATCATTTATTCCTTCTTTTTTCATCATGTGAAATTTATTAAAGAAGTAAATATATCCATGAACTCCATATATGTAGCTGATGCTGGCTGGCAAATGCATCCTTACTATAGTGTGTATTGCTTATGTCAGATAACAAAATTGCAAAAGAGATGAGAATATCACCTGCCATTCATGCATGATAAGTTATAAGGTGCAAAATGACCAAGATTGTATTGTATCCAGGTTAACTTTATGACGGTATCTCGCAAATAAAAATCATTATTTTAAAATACATTCACTGTGAGTGCAAATGATAATCTTTTCGCTAGCATGGGCTGCAAAAGTATTATTAAAGCAAGTTATTACTGTGTATACTATTTACCCTGCAAGCATCTATTATGATTACATATGGCAAACAGATAAAAGCCCAGGTGATGAATAAACACAACTGGCATCAAGCAATAAACTCCTTGCTTAAACTTACTAAGAGGATATCAGATACAAAGGTTATTTTATTACAAAGCAAGCCAACACCGGAAACTGACTTTGGATTCTTTTAAGTGTGCCGATTTCTTTTTTTAACAAAGTTGGCCAACAAAGGGAAGCCAGCATTGATTTCTTTTTACCTATATTAACTGGAATTTTAAAAATAAATTGAAACAATGGAACAGTTTTGAAAGCAACATAATCTAGTGTGTTGTGCACGCACATCGATATAAGGCTGAATAGTAAATTAGTTTTCAATAGTTTCATCTAAATGTTCCCTATCCATAGTTACAGTATTTTATTTTTTTTGACAACAAGAAGCATGTACTTCGGCTTGTGGGGATAAATGTACCTCATTTCCTGTTGGCATCCTCTATAGGTGGGAAATCGTAGCTAAGGGAATGTAACAGCGTTGTATACTTCTATTTCAAGTAATTAAATTATTATTTCTTCTTTACACATGATAATTTTTTAAATTATTTTTGTGCGAGTATAACTACTTTTAATCATGTAATGCAAATCTGATGTAAAAAGAAAAATGTTGGAGTGTGACAGGTGACCTTTAAATCACAACGATCTTGACTGAGTTCAGTTATGAGCAAGAGCTTGCATATGATTAAGGTGATTTTGTATCAGAATGGTTGAACTTGTTACCTCTCTAAGGTGGTGCGCTCTACAGTTTCGTATTTTGCATAGGGTTAGAATTTTAAAGAAAAAGAATTTCCCATGGGTTTCCTCACTGGTTATACTGGCTATTTAAAAAGGACCTTGTATATCTTAGGCATTGTTCAAAGAACCTTTAATTCCCTTTATTTTGGTGTATGATTGATGGGTGTAATATTTGTTATAGAGTATACAGCTTGGCCTTACTCCAGATGTGCACCTTTAAAAAAAGTGCTAGCTCCACTTGGTCATTTTCACTTCCTGAACTTCAGAGGTAAATTGTAAAAAAAAAGAGAGCCAATAACTTTTTTTACCTTTTATATATTTGGTAATTCATTCATTACACTTTCAGAAGCTGGTATTGTCTAGTCTGGCAAAATTCATTTTCCCTGTTTTAATAGCTGCCAAGGATAGTGTACTTTAGACAAATTCAGGCTGATTTTTTGGAACACAAGGGAGCAGTCATTTTAGTTAGCAGTGTGCTAAGATCATTTACAATTTCCAAAAGTACAATATCCAAAGAAATGTCAGCCACAATCCAGCAAAGTAGCATAGAGGTATGCCAACATTCTCTCCACTGTGCATGTTTTAAATGCAAACAACTTCACCTTACATACGTCACTCTCTCAAAAGTACATAATAACTGGTGAGCGCCCCCTAAAGCCTACATTTATCATCTAATTTGTAGAAAGCTTGGTAAATGGGTTTATATCATCAAAGTCTTAGCTAGGTTTGATTATAAAGATCTTAGATGGCTTTGATTATAATGATCCTGGATGACTTTGATTATAAAGATCTTGGATAACTTGGATTATAAAGCTCTTAGCTGATTTGATATAAAGATCTTGGATGACTTTGATTATAATGATCTTGGCTGACTTTGATTACAATCAAGAGATTTCATATTATGCCTTTATCTCTAGAATGAGTTTTTATAGGCACGTTGTAATATAGGCAATATCGAGATGATGTAAAGTTTGAGCAACAGTTTACATAGGTTTTATACTTGATAATGTTAGATAAGCATGATTAGTGACATTGTCAACTTTTAAGTAAGCCACATGATCAATATTATGCCCACAGAATCCTCATTTTATTGTCAGTGCTCCCTGCCTTGCTAGGCACTCAGCATTAAGAGGTTAGTGGTAGGACTGGTTGGCCTGGTGTCAGGATAACGTGACTGGGTGGGACATCATGCTACATGTCTGTGGCATGATGCCCTAGTGCTAGACATCACTATAAACTGCCACACACACACACACACACACACACACACACACACACACAGTGCTCCATATAAGGGGTGTATTGGCCTGAACAGTTTTTAAAATATGCAAAAGTTTAATTCAGAGATGTACTAAATACAATTCTAAAATGTCATAACTCAGTTTGTAGAGCAATAGACTCGTGATCCAAGCTTCACAGGTTCAATACCTGCCCAGACCTCGTTGTGTCCCAGGAAGAGGCACTTAGCTTCCATTTCCTCAGCATTATGTAGCCAGTATGTTAAAAGTGCCATTAAAACTGACAAACCATTCCAAACTACTTGCTGTGTACCGTACTATTCATGTATGCATTAGGGAATCGAATGCTTGAATTGCTGTTGCTTTCACTGCCATTTTCTTGAATGAAATGACTAAGTTTTGTGCAGTTTTAATATCCTTAATGAATTTCATTTTAAAATCAGCAGGGGTACAAACAGATGGGAGGGTATGTAAGTACAATAGTGGTCTCTCACTGTAATGATGTTCAGGGAGATGTGGATTTTGCCCAGACATTGTTTGCCCATCTCCCACTGTAATGCTGTTGTGGGGGGGGGAGGTATAGAAAAAATCGCCCTCAGGACAAAATCCACCCAGCACAACCCCACCTCTTGCAAAATGAAAGATAGGACATAACCCCCTGCCCCAATTTAAGTTTATCCCATTTTAAATTGTCAGAAAAATACTGGCCTATTTTGAAACAGGTTAGAGAGGAAAAAAGAAATATGATATATCATCAATACATCAGATTTGATTTAATTATAGAATTTCATGTTTATCCAATAAAAATACGGCTTACTACTTAAGGACACCCTAGGGAAAAAAAATAAACGTAACAGTCATTGATGTACCCCATAATCTGCTTAATCATCGAAATTTCATGTTTATCCAATACAATTGTGGTTTAGCTTTTAAATACTTCACAAAATATAACAGTAATATCAAATAAAGCAAACTCAGTACTTATGAAAGCAAGGTGACAAAGCAGATGCATGTGCAATTAGTCTTTAGATCAAAATGATAATTAGGCATCCTTTCTCATTGTCTCTTACAATCTTACATCTAACCTGCACACTATACGTTTCTTATCTGCTAAAGGGGAAGCCAACACAAAACTTCAAAGTGCCCAAGCCCACACTAAAGGATGTATATTTAGGATGATTTAAAAATTTTAAGAAGGACTGAACTTACACTGGTGGAGGATATGATGTCCTAAATTTCATTTTCCTTGGAGGATTTTGTCCATGAGTGATTTGCTCAAGAGTCATTATGTCTTGGGGCAATTTTGTCCTTAAGCGATTTTTTTTTCTGTCTGGCACTCATTTTGGGGAGACATGGATTTTATCCAGACAGAGTGGTCCCTCACTGTAATGCTGTTTAGGGGAGACATGCACCTTACTATAATGCTATTCAGGAAGGCAGAGATGTGGATTTTGTCCAAAGTGATCCATGATTTTAATGCTGTTTAGGGGAGATGTGGATTTTGTCCAAAGTGATCTATGACTTTAATGCTGTTTAAGGGAGATGCAGATTTTGTTGAAACAGTGATAGCTCACTGTAATGCTGTTTCAGCACAACATGGATATTGTGCACTGTTCTGTCGTTATAATGCTGTTTAATGGAGATGTATATTGTCTAATCTCTCACTGTAATGCTCTTTAGGGGAGACATGAATTGAGTCCAGACACAATTGGTCTCTTACTGTAATGCTGTTCAGGGGAGACATGAATTTTTCCAGTATTCCCTCATTGTAATGCTTATTGGGAGGGAGACTTGAATTTTGTCCAGACTCAGTGATTCCTCACTATAATGTTGTTCAGGGGAGACATGCATTTTGTTAAGCTACAGTGGTCCCTCACTGTAATGTTTAGGGAAGACATGTCAATCACAGTAATGCTGTTTAGGGGAGACATGTATTTTATTAATACAGAGTGGTCCCTCACTCCAATGCTGTTTATGGGTGACATGTCCCTCACTATAATACTGTTCAGAGACATGGATTTTGTTATGACAGTGGTCTCACACAGTATTGCTGTTCAGAGATTACTTGTCCCTCACTACAATGCTGTTCATGGATTTTGTTATGACAGTGGTCCCTAACTATATTGCTGTTCAGGGGAGACATGTCAGGCAAAGTGATGCTTTTTAGGCGAGACATGTTGATGACTATAATGTTACATATTGGAGACATGTCAATAACAGTAATGCTGTTTAAGAAAGACATGTATGTCACAGTAATGCTGTTTAGGGGAGACACATCCCTCATTGTAATGCTGTTCAGGGAGACAGGAATTTTGTTACACATTGGTCCCTCACAGCAATGCTATTATGGGGTGATATGTCCCTCATTGTAATGCTGTTCAGGGTAGACATGAAAGAGTATCATGGTATAGGCAGGGTCACCATATACTGGGGTACATTATATTTAAGAATATCATTTGTGGAGTAAATAGGATCTATAACAAGTGTTATATGGGTGACTGTGTATACTGGGACACTTTGTAGTGAGGGACTTTTGTATCCAGCGATGTGGAAAAATTATGTATCAGGGTAGAAACTGTACTTAATGTACTCATGGTTCACAAACTTGATTGCTAAGCTGTATGAATTTTAAGAATTTCCATTTTTTGGTGCCATTTTGGATTGCTTTTACTTTCACTGTTACCAATACTTTGCAATACTGGGTAATGCTCATCCTGTCTTGTGAGATCACCCTTTTTTCCAGCAGAAGATGGTCTCCAAGACAAATAGTCTCTCAGTTGAGATCATCACATAAAACAAAATTTATCTGTGCAATTTAGGACCTAGTCATGATCTTCCAAAACTGGTCATTCAAGTCAGGTTTTACTGTATGATTTAGGATTTCTAAATTTTTGTCCACAAAATAGTCTAACATGGAAATGATATTTAAATAAATATTACAAAATGATACCTGTCTATATAAAGTCATATCTGAATAAAAATTTTGAGAGAATAATTTTACTCAAAATGCTGTGATTTTCTTTATTTTTGGGGATAACAGCTCATGTGGTTTTGAAAAATAATGACATTTTGTTCAGCATAAAAATAGATGGATTGAGAAAAGGGGTCCTGAAGTCCTTACAGAATGGATTATTCTTTATTGAAGCTTGTTTATTATTTTCTTGTACTACCACAAAATACTTATAAAGTTGCACCCTACATTTTTTGAAGTTAATGCCGAGTATGTTATGTGTATGAGATGTAATAATCGACTGGAAAATTTTACTTGATGTCACTTTTCAGTGTACAGTAACACTATTTAATTTTCTTTTCAGGAAAGTTATCGGCAAGATTGACCAGTCTGAGTTTGATGGTTTTGAGTATGTGAACCCACTTCTCATGTCAATGGAAGATTGCGTATGATGTCATTGCTTGGGTATACATGAAGGAATCAGAAATATGCTTACTCGTCATTTTCAGGAATTTGCCGACTCATTATTTTCAAGGAGTTTTTTCATAAGGAAAAGTTAACAAGTGGATTGAATGGAGACATACTTTATATTTTGAAAATGTAGTCCTTGAGATCAAATGAAATAACTGACTCTGCATCAACTCGAGTAGCCATACCACCCTCTATTTCATAATTTTCATAATTTTCTAAACATAAGAAATAGTTTAACATTTGTAATCAGTAGATATGGGATATAAGATGTATTCTCAATTACTTGAACAATGTTTGTTCTAGGTTGCTTTCAACCTGTTTATTTAAACTGTACTTAAATTTCTAGTTTGTTATACATGTTAGTATATTTGCTTTACTCAGTTTTTACAGTACTGGTTACTACTGTATATATTTACTTATAAGTTACATCCAGCTGAAAAACTGCATAGACCAAGATCTACCTTTGCATTATGCACCGGTATACCTGAATCGGTAGAGTTTGTTAGGAGTAATCAGTAGAAAAATAGCAGTGTAGACCCTGATATGTCAGTGAATTATGCAATGGCAGATCAGGGTCTGTATTGTTTGCAGTTGGATTTGACTTAGAAGTGAGTATAAATAATATTTATTTCATTTAAGTAACATGTGATGCTAAGAATTTTTCTTGCTAATAAGAAAGACGATAAAATTCATATATCATATTGCATATCAAGACAAAAATTTTGATTGTAATGGAAGTCCATTGTGATAAAATGTACTTTAAATAAATACCAATTTCTGTTAGAACTCAGTCGTTTGGAATGCAGAAACATATGACATGTCATGGCAATAACTTGTTCAAAATCTGCTGGTATGGTTGTCTTTTTTTCTGGTATTTGTATGATTCACCTCCTTTCAATTCCTGATTATTTCCATGAATGGTGGTGAGGAATACAGAAGGGAAGAGTGGAAAGAGGTCCTTTTGGGAGTATTTACAATTCTCTCACCACCTTGCATGCAATTCGATGTTTCTACCAATATTAACTCTAAAGATCATATTTACTCACTGTTATTACACAGATACAGAGTACATGGAAACGACATAAATGCATGTGTTTCAGTTTTGGGGTTACTATATCAAACTAAAGTTTTTTTCATCATACATAAAAGATGCTAAATGAATGCATAGCTTTATTTACAGCCATGTTTTCTTGAAGTAGGTGACCAGAGATATGGTTCTTGTAATCTTTTCATAAATTGAAACTTTTTCATACATAGAGTCTTTCCATTTTTATTGGTTTGGAGTAACTAATCCCTTCATGTCTGTGTCCATTATATTTTACCAAATATAGTTTGTATTAGTAAAAATAATTACAAACTTTACCATTTTTCTAAACTTAGTTGAGAAAGGATGGGCCAAATATCCATTCAGATTAATGGTTTTTTTTTTTTAATATCAGGGGAGGTAACTCAAATGTAACTCAATGGTTAGACTTGATAATTATTGCCCTTGGTTAACGTACGGCTGACAACAGTATGTAAAAAATTAGTCGCAAATCCTTTTGAAAGGAAATCACCACAATAAATCAGTCATTCCACATTCCTCAAATAATGCCTCAGATGTGAGTATAAATTCTCTTGTAACATAAAGAAAAGGAAATTTAGAAATACAGATTTTGTATAGAGCAGTTTGTTTATGATCATAAAAGGACAATAAATAGCAATATCACTGGAGATGCTTTTCCATCAAATCTGGTGTAAATTAGAATCAGTTCTTTTTTCTCTATGCAATCAGCATTACTTTAATTCATTATGAGTGTCTTGCATTATATAGCTTTCAGTTGTATTAAGACTGGAGCAATCAAGCATGCATGTTGTTTTGAAAAACTCTTGACAAGGCACTAAAGAGTTTAAGGAGTTTAATTCTATGACCAAATAAGTGTTGTATATTGTACAATTTTAGCAGTAATATTATTTTTGTCACTGTAGCAAGCAATCTGATTTTTAAAGAAATTCTGTGCCGAGTTAAATTGTGTAATGAAATGTATGATAGAAATGCCAGTGTCAACATAGACGGGTTGGTAGCTGTGGATATATATATATATATATATATATATATATATATAGCTGTCATTTTGATAAGTGCCATTTAATGGATGTAATACCAGTCAGTAAGCAGATTGACTTGTACAAAGGATATTATACCAACCAGTAAGCAGAAAGACTTGTACAAAGTATGCAATACCAAACAGTAACAGATTGACTTATGCAAAGGATATCATACCAACCTGCAGGGGTCATGCTACCAGGCAAAGTGGGTGAATAAGTCGCCTAAAAATTTAAACTTCACCTTCTTCTGTTAGGAAAGTGAAAATAACTTCGCCCTGTGATTTTTTTTTAGAGGTACATTTTGAGATACCTTTTGAGATGCCCCCTTGCCTTAGGCGGGTTATTTTAGTATTGTGTTGTAGCGAAAGGTATTCTTCAAGCCATCAGTAGCTAGGCCTAGTTTTGATATCAGTTACGTTGACAAACAAACTCTGAACATTCACAGGCATGTGTTTTGATAGCTGATTGACCATTAACCATTTCCCGAGTTGGCAACTAGGCCCCTATCACTACCCGATTTACGCATGTTATCCTTCGATGATAAAAACATACAAACTTGTGTTCCGAAACTTTAACAATAGTATGTATATAGCAATTTGTATTTTAAGAATAAAATTGGTGATTTGTATATTTTAATTGCCTCTTGTACACTATTTCAACATAAAATTAGTTTGAAACTGTAAGTGTACCAGTAACAGTGAAAAAATGGCGGACATCGCTATGTCTGGGAAGTACAAGTTTATTAGATTGACAAACAATTGAGCAAATATATACAGAAAAATATACAATTCATAGAAAGCAGAGCCTAGGTATTATGTTATTTAGCCTAAGATTTAACTTTAAAATGCAATTATATAGGTCAGAAACGTATGAGACAATGATATGTTGTGAAATTCGCAAGAAATGTTGTAAGGTCATAGTTGTTTCTGACTTGACTCATATTTGTGAAAATACAGAAAAATCTGTGAAGCAGATAATATTTAATCAATGCCTAAAATTAATACAAGTACATAGACAAATAAATAAACCATAAATTTGCAATCCTATCATGGACTCTTGTAGTGAAGCTATATAAAGTGAGTGATTACATTACAAAAACCCCTCCTTCTAAAAATAGATGCACTCACGTCTGTGTTGATTCAGTTGTAACGAAAGGATTAGTTCATATACCAACTATAAATGACTCATGTCTGTAATTTTATGCATTTTAGTGTGTTATGTATGAATAGTTATGGTAATGTTTTATCCGCAACAAAGAAATGAGGACACAAGTGTATTTGCCCTCATGTACATGGTACAGGGATTGTGTCAAACACGTTTAGAAATTTTTGAAAGTGCCATTATTTTGAACTTTTAAAAAGTATATAAAAAGATAATACAAAAATATATAACAAAAATTGATTAAGGATAGTTGATTAAGCATTTTTACCAACTTGCAATTACAATAATGTAATCTAGTTACTCAGTTAAATTTTGTTACAATGCAGTTTCTGTTATTCTCTTTTAGAGTCATATGGCCAAAATAGCAGAAAATGTTCTACTAGAAAATAAAGTATTGCTTAAATCCAATGTTAAATGTTAAATGCAAATATGAATACTGGGAAATAGAGGGCATAATTTAAATAAGAAAACACATTTTATATATATAAATATATATATATATATATTGCGTTTCTTGCTTCGTGTCCACTTCTCCCTGTTGAGCTCTCACTTCTCCCTGTTCTGTCTGAAAGGAGAAGTCACTTCTCCTTAAAATTCAAGTCTAGGTTGACCCCTGAACCTGTAAGCAGATTGACTTGTACAGTGGATGTAATACCAACAAGTAAGCAGATTAACTTGTACAAAGTACACAGTGCCAACCAGTAAGCAGATTGAAGTGTGCAAAGAATATAGTACCAACCAGTAAGTTGATTGACTTGTACAAAGGATATCATGCCAACCAGCAAGCAGATTAACTTGTAGAATGGATGTAATACCAACAAGTAAGCAGATTGACTTATGCAAAGGATATAATACCAACCAGTAAGCAGCTTGACTTGTACAAAGTATGCAATACCACCCAGTAAGCAGATTGACTTGTACAAAGGATATAATACCAACCAGTAAGCAGATTGACTTATACAGTCCAACCAGTAAACATACTGACTTACGGGTGTAGAAAAGAATGCTCAGATTTGATGTTCGGTCTATAGTTTTTTTTTAAGATCCCTTGTTGGTAGTATTTCATGTTATACAGGTTTGATAATAAGTCATGTTGGAATATAGCATCCTCATTTTGCCCATTTTCACATAGCATAAAGTTACATTGGAATACAGCATACACATTTTGCCAGTGTTGACACAGTATCGTCATGTTGGAATACAGCATGCACATTTTGTCTGTGTTGACACAGCATTAAGTCATGTTGGAATACAGCATATATATTTTCTCTGTGCTGATGGATTTTTGTGTCTGACAAGAATTTGCTTTGCTCAGTACCAGAATATGGGCAGTTTTTGTCTTCCATGTGCTTGTTGATTACAATTTCATTTGAAACGAGATAGTTAAAGGAATTTGCAGAGATGTAAAACTTTTGCTTGTATATTTTGTACATGTATGAACATAATTATGTGGAGAATGAAATTGATATTACATTACTTTTTTTGTACATTGTTTTCTCCATCAAAGTTGACGGAATTAAATTTTAGTTAAATTTCCCCTTTTTGAATGCCTGCCATTGTAGAATCTTGACATAGTGATCAATTTGGTAGCTGTGTCCATCTGTCCATCGACACCAGGGGTCTCAAACTCAAACCACCCAGAGACCTGCATGAGGGCATTTTCGATGGCCCAGGGGCTGCACCACCTTTGTTACATCTCATGACACCTTGTGACGCCAATCATTTTGCGGGTCACATGATACAGCTTGACGGGATGCATGCAGCCCATGGGCTGTGTGTTTGAAACCTATGATCTACACCCTAGATTAGAGTTGACGTTAAAATTTGTATGTAATCATTGTAACTCATTATTTTATTGTAATACTAGTATGTACAGGATGGTTAGACTGTTACAGTTTTGTTTCTGCACAATAATTTTAGTGCTCCACCATCTATAGTTACCAGATTTTGTGGATGGCTTGAAGTTGTGGTAAGGAAAATTCATACCAATGCCTGTGTCAAATGGTCACTGTTACAGCCTGCTTATCTTGACCAAAGTTCCTGCTCGTTGAGGTCCACTTTTCAGCAATCTCCAGAGCAAACAAGACCCTAAGTGCCTACAGATAGGACTGTTAAACATTGGGAATGGGAATTAAATATCCCATTCATGGGACTCGTAGACTTAGCTCAGTACTAGAGTTTGTTTACTTTGTGGCTAAAATAAAAGTTATCCAGACAAAAAGGGAGTCTTTTTTTCAGTGGGACTATTGCATTGTCAGTATAAGTTGTGGTTTACTTTACAGTAGTTATTTGGAAAAATGTCTTTTACAATCTTGGTTTAATTGAAAAGTAATAAAATCCAATTGAAGAATTTTCTAGTTCATATTTGTTCAGACAGTTATCCATAAGATGTGCAAATTTCACTGCAGTACATCAAAATGAATGCAGTTTGCCTTTACCTGCTAGTTTTTTTATTGGTGATGGAATATAACATTATTTTTAAATACAACGTATTTGTGTCCCTCTCTTTTTTTATCTTTCACATTTTTAGGACATAATTTTTATTTGGTTCTACACAGCCAGGATTGTGCTGATGTGCTGTTTAACCCCAAACATACATATGTACATACTCTCTTTCCTTAAAATCAAAATATAAATAAATGCCATTATGTTTGCATGTTGACTTACTAAATATACTTTTGTTCACAGGAGCAACTTAAGTTTCTTAAAGTTACTGTTAGGGCATTATCCATCGTAATGGATGCTATTGTTGTGATGGTAATGCTTTGAGAGTCCACAATTATACCTTATCATTAATGTTACAGTATATAAACTTGAAGTACCTTCATCAGACAAGTTTTTCTTATATTGTGTACGTGATCACTGTAATACATCCTTGTTTATTTTAGCTGTCACTTTTTATATGAACAGATATACCAAGTGCATGTATTTAGTAGTCATACTTAATTGTACAGAACTGTTGCTTTCCCAATTGTATTAGTTATGTTGACATTGTTGTTATTGGTGTTATCTGGTTTGGAGGTTCCTTTCTTTACTCAGGATAACTAATGAAAGGAGTTAAACGACTTCTCAAAGATGAGTAACTTTTTTTCTTTATCCTAAACATGTGTGACTTTTTTCTCTCATTCCTATATATGTGTGGCTTTCTTTTCTCAACCCTGTGCTTCTGACTTTTTCTATCTAAAAATGATTTACTAACACCAATCAATTATGAATGGATTTCATCATAGAGTTTTGATGTCATTTAATTCTTTGTTGCCATTGATTTCAGTCTCAGAAACACTTGTAAAAATAAATTAGTGTTTACAGTGAAGTGCTTATTTTAAGCTTTTTTGGCTATTACCCCCAAATTATAATCTCTTGATAAAGATTCTGTTTTGATGGTTGAATTTATTCAGTTTGCAATCTAACTTTGTTTCCACTATTTTCCTATCAAAAATAGAAAGGAGCAATAAAATAAGTAGATGAGAAATTTGACCATTTGGAATTTATTGGCAGGAGGTAGAAAAGTGTTTCATTTCATATATATTATTGTTATGCATTTTGGAAAAGACATTTGCTTGATCTGATGGGTTTTACCTTCAGAAATAATGATTTTCAGTATTGTGGCATCCATATATATTCATCTTGCCAAAGTATCAAAGTGATATTGGTACATTTCATAATTGGTTTTCAACATTAATTATGATGTTGTAGCCACGTTAACTTAAGCATCCATTTTAACATTCCATTGTTCCATGTTAGGGATTTAAGTCACAGTTGGCAGATGTTTTATGTAATTTACCTGTGAGGGTAGAATTCTATTATTTATATCACTCTGTAATATGTTTTCGTACATATTCATTTAACATAATGGAGAATCTCTAAATTGCATATATTGTACAGTTCTGAACCAGATTAGAATGTAAAACTTTTTAATAACCAAAACCCAGACTAAAATTTCAGTTCATGATGCCTTATTTGCAATTTTCTGTCAAAAGATGCATTACCCATACAGGGATAAATTTCATATTAGAATTATTTAATAGCATTGGCATTAGATGTACATTTATACTCGCTTATATGACAAGTCCAACTGTGAACTGCACAGACCCAGATCTGCCATCACATAATGCATGGGCAGATATGGGTCTGTGCAATTTGTTAGCAGTAATCACTAGAACAAACAGCATAGACCCTGATCTGCAGGTGCATTATGCTATGGAACATAATGACCGTTGTTTGAAGTTCAAAGACTTATAAGCAAGTATATAAGGTTGTTTGGTTGAAATGCTATCAGTAGACTACTAGTATAAACTTAAGGTGGTTTTTAAATAGGGCAGCAGAGTGGTTTATTAGTAATTAAAAGCCAACATTATAAAAGATTTGAGTACATTTCATAACTTAGAAGGAGTTTTATTCCTTGGTTTTAATAATTTCTCATTGGATGAGATGAAAGAGAATGTAGATTTTTATGGTCGTTCCGTGTAGAAGACCTTATCTGCTATTGATGGGGAAAAAATTACACATAGAACATTCCAGATAACAGTTACAAAATCTATATTTTTAATATTAAAAGTATACAAAAGCCAATGGAGACCGAGGTGGGGTGGGAAATTAAGACAAATATTTGTGTTTTTTTTCAACATTGTTATATTTCAGGAACTCATCTATATCTATGCATTTATTAGACAAATTTTGATTTTAAAAAAACGAGATTGTATACTAAGGTTATATAACAATATGTAGGAGTTCTTTCAGTGCCTGTTTTTGTCAAATATGGGCCCTGTTTACAGAGGACGTTTGTTCCCATGCAGAAAAAAGGTATATTTTGACGGGTTTTGCCCAAGTAAGGCACCTGGGCCCCATTTTTAAATCATAGAAAATCTTGTTTTTAGGTTCTTCTGCTACTACTGCTTTGTTAACCCAAAAAAAGTCATCAAACAGGAAACCATCTCTGCAAAAGTATTGTCTAAGAATACTGGGTTGCTTTTGAACATGTACATACTGTATACTCAGAAAACAATTCATTGGTTGTTCACAAGTTTACCATAATCTTTAACTTGATTATTTGTATTTATTAATCTCCGTGTAATTTTAAATGAATTTGTAAATGTGTTATTAATATTTTAATTAATAGTATTTAATATTGAATTAAAATAAATTTGTATTATGTTTCAGTAATTATAATATATGTGCCATCTTTCATTCTTCCATTAATTTTGTCAACTAAATGCTTTGGATTTTGTGCTTGAAAAATTCAACACTTTTAAGGGTAAGTTCTGGAAATGATTTATGAATGTAGCTTCGCTCATTGTAAACCTAAACTGATCAATCGAGAATTTTTTGTTTGTTGCTGCTTTGGTCTGTGATAGATGGTGCTCACCATTACGGATCACTGTCATCTCGCCTCTGTCTGCGTGGGTTCGAGTCTCGGATTCGGCAAATGTGGGTATGTGAGAAAGCTTTCCAGTAGCTTCTTGTGGGTCGGTGGTTCTTTCCAGGGTTTTCCTGGGTTCTTCCTCCACCATTTATACTGGCTGCCATGTATAGCCTGTCTTGTGCAGAAAAATGCTGTTAAACCCTACAACAACAACTGTGATAGATGTCACATTTCATTGCAGCTTGGAACAGAAAGTACTACATGTATCCATATTTGTATACAGGAATATGTATATAACGGCACAAACATTCACTTTAAGAATGACTTCCTACAAACTCTTGTCTAGTCCTCAGAAACTTACTTGCTTAATTCTCAAACTGTGTTGCAGTTTTTATGCCAAGTCTCATAACAAATATGTGCAATAACTATTAAATTTTTTTATTCAGTATCATACCTTCATATCTGCAATGACACAGGTTGCACAAAAAACTTTTTGAACTCGCAAAACCAAAACCCTTCAGCATGGTTGTTAGAAAGAAACTAGTAACTTGAATTCTGCAATAGGCATAGTGATGAAACAAGAGTTGGGGGGGTGGGGTGGGGAGCATGTTCCTATAGGTCTCCTTTTGATTTTGGAAATTATTTAGAACTTCCTTGTAGGTTATATACACAAGCAGTGAACATGTTTTATAACAATATATTCAGTAGAATAAACCATTCTTGGTGTTGAAGTGACATTCTATAAAACCAGGAAGCAGGATGGGTAGGCACTGACACGGAGATTAAGGTTAAAATCAGTAACTTTTGAGAATCACGGGAAAAATACAAGAATATTGAAAATTAAGCAAATTAGAAACAGACTAGCTATTAGAGACACAATGAATAACAAACCATAGCATGTTAAAATAAATGCTATGTTGACATTTTTGTTATTGTTTAAAGGTCAGAAGAATTTTATTTATGTATTGTAATTATTGATTAATGTCTTTCACTGTTTTCCCATTAAATTTTAAATTCCTGCAGACTAAACAAAACTATTAAATTAGATTTAAGGAAAATCAAAATGCTTAATGTCTGAGTTCACCTCAGCTGGTAAGCTGAACTCGTGCTTTGGAGATTTTGAAAAATTTGAAATTTTATTTGGGTTTTGCCCAGTCAAGCAATATGTTGATTGTGGTTCCAGAAAGATGCACAATAATAATTTGAAATTCAGTTAATTGTATTAACTAAGATGTTTAATGCAGTATACATTTCTTTAGACTTCATAAGTGAAGTGATCCCTTATGACCACAGCTCTCCAAATGAAGGTAAAAACCCACCACTGCTGTCTAGAAAGGCAGGTATGATATATGTTGGTAAATAATTATGGTGATTTTATATATATGACCAGCTGGTTGTGGCACATGTTGGTTTACACTCATTTACTTTTTATATTGCATGTATACATTGATAATAAACTTTTGTAGCTAAATCTGGTCTGTGATGCTTTAATTGAATCCAACATTAAATATATCGGTCTTATCACAGTTAAATGCCAAAAGAAATTTGTTATTTTCACCACCCCTCATACTGTCGAGATTCATTATGGTGTTCTTTTCAATACCTCTCATACTGTTGAGATTGATATGGTGTTATTTTCACCACCCCTCATAATGTTAAGATACGGTTATTTTCATGAGCGCTCGTACTGGTGATATATGGCATTATTTTCACCTCTCCCCATACTGCAAAAATATGGTGGTTTTTCACCACCCCTCATACTTTAAAAAATTGAGTGTTATTTTCTCCACCCCTCATACAGCTGAGATTTGATATGGTGTTATTTTGACCATGTCATTCTATCAAGGTTGATATTATTATTTTCACCACCACCCCCACTGCCAAAATGAAGTTATTTTCACACACACACACAGGCACACCATTCTCTTGATACTGATATGGTGTTATTTTCAACTCCCCTCATTCTGTCCAGATTGATATGGTATTATTTTCAACATCCCTTGAACTATAGAGATTCATATGGTGTTATTGTCACCACCCTGCATACTCGTACGATTTTGTATGTGCATTCTTAGTTTGGCAGACATAAAATGGTGTACTATAGATATGTGCAACTCTCCCAAGCCGACTTGAACAGGGTGTACTGTAGATGTGTGCATCCATACCTAGGCAGACCTAAACATGGTGTACTGTAGATGTGTGCATCCATTCCTAGGCAGACCTAAACATGGTGTACTGTAGATGTGTGCGTCCATACCTAGGCAGACTTAAACAGGTTGTTCAGTAGATGTATGCCTTCCCGGACAGACTTAAACACAGTGTACTGTATATGTACATCCCTTACAAGTCAGACTTAAACAGGGTGTACTGTATATGTACATCCCTTACTAGGCAGACTTAAACACGGTGTACTGTACATGTACATCCCTTACTAGGCAGACTTAAACAGGGTGTACTGTATATGTACATCCCTTACTAGGCAGACTTAAACACGGTGTACTGTATATGTGCATCCCTTACTAGGCAGACTTAAACAGGGTGTACTGTATATGTGCATCCCTTACTAGGCAGACTTAAACACGGTGTACTGTATATGTACATCCCTTACAAGTCAGACTTAAACAGGGTGTACTGTATTATATGTGCATCCCTTACTAGGCAGACTTAAACAGGGTGTAATGTAGATGTGTGCAACTCTTACTAGGCAGACTTAAAACGGGGTGTAATGCGGTTATTGAACCAGTTACCCTTACATTATAAATCCAATACTCAATCAACTAAGTTACTGTGTCTGCAACATTGTGGAAACGATAAAATCCTTCCCGAAACAGGCTCTGAAGTGCCTACAAAAATATTTATTGAGAATCTATGAAAACTGATTCCAATGAAAATAATTCACAGCATACATCATACATACCTTTTGGCAAAAAGTGAATTGTTGCATGATGCATACTTTATAAAACTGTTCAACATGTCCTACACTCTAATCTCCAAGCAGCTGTCCATATTCAATATGTCCTACACTCTCATCTCCAAGGAGTTGTCAGTATTCAATATGTCCTACACTCTCATCTCCAAGGAGTTGTCAGTATTCAAGATGTCCTACACTCTCATCATACAAGAGTTTTCAGTATTCAAGATGCCCTACACTCTCATCTTACAGCAGTTGTCAGTATTCAATGTCCTACACTCATCTTACAGTAGTTGTCAGTATTCAATCAGTGTTTTATCTACCCATGCGTCATGCATCAAAATACGCAGAATTTTCCGATTTGATGCACAAAAGTCATCAACGGTACGTAAATTGACGCACGCCAATGTTATGTTTTGCTGATTAAAACAAAACAAAGGTTTGGTTTAAAAATTGTTGCCAGGACGTAAATTGATGCACCCAATGTTATGTTTTTGCTGATTAGCACAACAGTGTGGAGCCTGGAGCTGACCTTATGTGACCTGTAACTGTCACATCGTTTGTAGCAACAGGACGTTAGGACCATAAATTACCACACACGAGAAAGTGGCGAAAAAAAAATGCATGATTTTACAGCGATTCTCACGAGAAACTATTATTTTATGCGCATCCTTGTCGTGCAAAGAAGCAACAATTTTCATTCACTCAATTGTATGCCTTGCATTGTTCCAAGATACTATCAGTGTTCAAATGAAAATGGCGTCCAAGGTAAAACAAATTAAAATAGATCCGAAACAAATGAAATTATCATTTGGACCGCGTTTTTACAACCGACCGTCGATAAAAGTATTGTTATCAAACCAGTGAAGCCTTCATCATCTAAAGATGAGGTAACGGTTACTCATAAGATAAAACCCAATTTTGTGCAGCAATGGTTGAAAATATATAGCTGGCTACGTTTTCAAAATGACATTGAGTGAAGAATGTGACAGTGAAGACGCCTTTATGTTTTGCCATATATGTACACAGGCTAAAATAAACCTCGATGACCAAATGTGCAAAAAACACAATAACTTTCAGAACAGTACACTGGGAAGGCATGCTGGGTTGCCTAAACACAAACTGCTGATTGAAGGTTCACAACACCAGGCAGATTTTAATGCAATTTTACCAACAAGACATAGCAACGAAAGTGCTACTTAAGTGTGTACATTGGCTGAGTGTTAAAGACATCCCTTTTTAAAATACAAATCTCTTCTTAATTTAATATACGACTTAACGGCTAAAGAATTTGATGCTATTGGCATTTTGAAGAATTCCGCTGTTCAATATGACTTGGCTACTACCTGTTCAGAGGTACTGGAGAGCCTATCAAACGTTGCTAAGATAGTCTTATACATGACCTGCAAAATTCGTCAATTGTGACAGCAATGGCAGATGAAAGTACTGACATAGCCAACAATAAATGCCTTGTCATATATGCTCAGATTATTTCTGATGATATGAAACCATCAACAAGATTTTTAACAAATATAGAATGTTCAGATGCTTCTGGCAAAGGAATTGCCTTATTGGCTTTAGTCACATTATATAACTTAAACTAATATTTTTGTTGTGCATTTAAACAACATAATTATTTTTTAAAAACTAATGAATACTGATCATCGGCTTGAATAGGACTCATAGGTTTGGATTTTGCCTTGAGGAGTCAAATGACTTACATGAAGCCATTTGTAGATAAAACACTGTTCAATATGTCCTACACTCTCATCTTACAGTTGTCAGTATTCAAAATGTCCTACACTCTGATCTTACAGTAGTTGTCAGTATTCAATATGTCCTGCACTCTCATTTGACAAGAGTCGTCAGTATTCAGTATGTCCTACACTCTCATCTTACAGTAGTTGTCCGTATTCAATATGTCCTGCACTCTCATCTTACAAGAGTTGTCAGTATTCAATATGTCCTACACTCTAATCTTAAGGAATTGTCAGTATTTCAGTGACATCCTTCATACTAAATAGGACTGTATTCAATAAGACAAGAAATTTATGGCTTATGTGTTGAACCCACAATCAAACCGAAACCCCTTGGGATGCTGCCGCTGGTCAGAAATGTGACTGCTATGTTCTGCCTTTTGTTAATGTGGGCTCAGCTAAAAGTGTCAACATTGTATATTTGTAGTGCATGGCTGCTGGCTCTACTACATGGGGTTTTGTTTGTGATGGCTGAAGCTAATGGTCAGTCTAGGTATCCCTCAATGTAAAAATTATGCAACAATTTCCTTCACACACGAGTTAATCAAGGAAGATCCCAAGACTGAGTTTCCATCTGAGTTATGCAATGTAAATATCTTGATATTTATTTGTGACCTTTTGTGATCTGATCAGATATACCAATTTCTTATAAGAGTACTGCTTGTCAATTGATGGAGAATGAAATTTGAAAACTTTTGTATACTGCCACCAAAATTGCTGACCTGGAGAGTTGACTGGTTTAAATTTTAAGTGCTTTGTATTTTTTTCTTATTAAATGCAGTCTACCCATTACTACAGTGAAACCCTGTGATAACACACTTCGTTATAACACGAATTGAGATATAGCATGGTCGAGGTGTGCTTCCTGAAATTTTGTAATATTTCACCAAATGTCTTTGAAGCATTGAAAAGTTTTGTGCTAAAATACACAAGATTTTGTTATAATTATCTGGCAATATGTGTTGTATTTTTTGATTTGCTATCTGGAAAAATAACTCTCGAGGTGTGAAACTGCAGGCTCAGAGATACATTCTGTGAAGATTTTTTGTTTGGTACTGTTAGCACAGCTGGCTTCTCACTATTACATGGCATGTACTCACACAGGAATTCTAAACACAAGCCATAAATTCTAACATCGGTTTGCATAACATTGAATTTTCTCAGTTTGGAAACTGCACTCTTCAAATATAAACAAATAAACATTACTAGCTGATAGAAAATATACATTTAATCCATATCATTGAGTAACCAGGACTGAATACATATCTGGTTTAGAATTTTACTTACAGTGTATGTATACACATATGACAGTGCGCACAGGGCTGAATATATACTTGGTGTTTAGAATTTGACATGCAGGTGCATGTATACACAGATTTGACAGTGCATATAGGTCTGCACGATAATAGGGTGGTCAGATTACATACATTCTAACGTTGTGCTGTGAATCATTTTAAGATGCACATGCATACAGCACTAAACTTGTTTGTTTTGCTTGTTTTAACAAAAACTTTTATCACATTATTGGCTATATTGTGCAGAGGAAATGGGAACTAAGTACCTTTTCCAAAGACAGACAGCCAATCTGCTCGCCCTGGCCCAACTGATTGAACTACTACAGTCCACACCGGTAACTCACAAAGCAAACCAACTGCTTTTGACTCACTTTTTCTATTTACATGTTTGTTTTGAAAAATCTATAACCAAAGTATCCTGTTGATAAAAACTACTTACCCATGTTATTCAATAGTTTGCAAAAATATGTGCTACTTATCTGAAATATTAGCTTTCTGCCACTTAGTGCCATTCCCTGGCAGCCCATACAGGGGAATTATTAACCTAACCCCATCTAATACTAGCTGTAAGGACTGCAGCCCAGTTGTCACTGTCAGAGCAATGAAACTGAATGCAGATGAAAAATTTTAAATAGGAAATCAAACAACAAATCTCCAACCAAAAAGTAAATATGGTGTACATACAAAGACAAAAGATAATGCTGATATTATTTTTGATTGCAACCTCACTAAGTACAAAGTATTTGAATATCAACATTTCTGAAATTACAGCTTGAGTTGACTGTTTTTCTGTGCTTCAACAGTTTGGTGACTCTAGGGTCAGGCACTACTCAATTATCTCCCCATAAAATCTGCTGATCATCCGATCAAAATACAGCATGTACATGAATCATCTGTTCCTTTATTTCCAAACAAAGAAAAATAAAACTCTTGTAAACAAACCATTCCTACATAATTATGAAATCATGATAATATTTAAATGATAATATTTAAAGCAATTCCATGGAATCAATGGGAAAATGGTTTTAAAAAATCTTTCAAAAGATACTTTACGTAATTCGATTAAAGATTTTTAAGCGTTTACATAATTCAATAAAAGTGAAATGTTAGTACTTGCCAGCTTAAACTCAAGGTTAACTTATAAAAAAAAGATGCAATACAGATATATATAAAACAAATACATGGGAAAATAAAACTAAACACAATGCTTTACAAGGTTAGAAAAATGTCAGACTATACTGAGCACCAGTGACATTCATAAACAAGATATACGAAATGAAACGATTAATAAATAAGCACATGTGTAAAACCAAGCATACCTGGAAAATAAAATACACGTACCTTCCAGTATTTTTGTATTAAAATATTACATTCGTGTTCAGAAGAAAAACAAACTTGGGCCTAAACTTTTCTCTTTTGTTCCTAAATGTGTCATTAGTTCAACTATTAATTTTACCTCATTCCAGTTCTGTCTTTTTACAATGAATCCTTTCTATACTCAACTGTACTAATATAGTATGTTATCAAACTAAGTGCTCATCTGAAATAGTGTACTGAAATAAATTATTAGCACAGATAAAAATTAAGGTCAAACAACCTGCACTAAATTAAGATATACATGCTTATTGTTTAGATTTTCTTGTATTCTTTCTCTTTACCACTTTCACCAGATTCAACTCCGATGACATGAATTGAGTCTGGTGAGCCAAGTTACATTTAACTCCACTGGCATGAATTTAGTGATTCAAGTTGGATTTAACTCTGCAGGCATGAACTGAGTCTAGCGAGCCATGTTACATTCATCTTCACCCGCATGAATTGAGTCTAGTGAGTTGAGTTACATTTAATTCTGCAGGCATTAACTGAGTCTAGTGAGCCAAGTTATATTCATCTCCACAGGCATGAATTGAGTCTAGCGAGTCAAGTTACCTTTAACTCTACAGGCATGAACTAAGTCTAGTGAGCCAAGTTACAGTTAAATCCACTGGCATGAGCTCATTTCATGCCTGTGGAGGTGAATGCAACTTAGCTTGATAGGCTCAATTCATGCCTGGAGTTCAGAGCAGCTTGGGTTGCTAGATCCTGTTGAATCAGGTCTAGCAAGCCAAGTTACACTCATCTCCTGGCATGAATCAAGTCTAATAAGCCAAGTTGCATTCAACTCTAAAGGCATGAAATGAGTCTAGCAAGTCAAATTAAAGCTACCACCAACTCCACTGGCATGAATCGAGTCTAGCAAGCCAAGATACATTCAACTCGACAGGTTTGAACAGAGTGTAGCAAGTCAAGTTAAAGATACATTCAACTTCACATGCAAGAATTTAGTCTAGTGAGCCAAGTTACATTCAACTCCACATGCATGAATTGAGTCTAGTCAGCCAAGTTACATTCAACTCCACATGCATGAATTGAGTCTACTGAGTTGAGTTAAAGATTACCCTATAATGTCAACTATATTCCTAACCTATAGGACTCGCAGCAGATGGTTATCTCCATCAGTCATAAATAAACCCATCCAACTCCCCACATCATAGCAAAGTTTGTTAAAGTCTAACAATAATTGAGTTATTGTAAAAAACAAAACAAAATGGGATGAATGAAAGTTTATCACAAGCCCATTATTCATAAAACTATCTTTTGCTAAAAATAAAAAAAACCAATATTTTGTTATACTAATTTAACAAGCAAAAAGTGTTGAGTATTTACCACAAATAAACTCTCTATAAATTCTAATCCTGACACAATTAGTAAAAATAATAAAAATACTACTGACATGACAGAAACATGTCTTGAACAGAAAATTACAAATCTAGAATTGGAGCAAAAGATAAAAGTGATAATGGTCAAGACGGAAAGTTAAATGTACTGAATAATATCAAAACTAAAGCAATTTTTCTTTTTACAGTGACAAACATGCTTTGATTTGTTGTGTGACCATTCAAATACCTGTAGATAAAAGGAATGCTCTCTAAAGGCTGTTCCATTTAAACACACGTCACCCTGGGAAGGCACTTTTTAAAAAATATATGTCTGGGTACTCTGGTTACTCAAGAGTTCATATGAAAATGATATAAAGTTCTCAATTGCATCTATGTGCGACTATCCCACATTAAAAGTGTCTTCCCGAGTACCAAGTATATTTTACTGGAACAGCCCTAATTTGTTTCCAATAACTGATGCCAAAATCCATGATTTTCAAGCCTCACTGATCTAAAACTACCAGTGTATGAACCACAATCTACCTTGAGAGAACTCTGTTTTGGAGAACCTCCTGTCATTTAAGACCAGATCTGTAAATCTTTAAATTCTTGAGAACCAGTCTGAGATTTTTGTTTTAACCAATTAGAAATAATGTTCTATTTCAAAGCACAATCATAATTAAAGTTGTTTTAATCACAATCTCAGATTCAAGACCAGATTTTGTATCTCAAGACCCGATTCTTAATGCACCATTATAACTGTTAGTGTTATGATCTCTTTCAAGAGATCAACCTTTTTTAGCAAATGGGATGTTCTTTCAACACTGGTTTTATTGAGCATTTATCTACAAGAGAAACTGATTTAAAGTGACTGAGATATTTACACAATTTATAATAGGGTTGGCATAGCAATTTTATTTTAAAAATTGACGGTAGGTGTTGTTATAAGAAAAAAGCTCTCTTAAAGTTTTGTAGAATGTATATAATGTAGGAGATTGACTTATTATTTAGCACGAGTTTATCAAGGTAGAATGATTATACCAGGATAGATATTGCTTATTTATTTGATCTGTTTATTTTTCTAAAAAAACAAAAACAAACAACCTATATAAGAATAATGAAGTTCTCTGAAGGGTCCATGTTACTAGTTGACACATCATTAATTAGAGCAAGACAAACATAATATGGTGGTGGTGATGGTGGGGCCTGAGTGATCTACAGTGCACACCTTTACCTATCACTGCCATCTCACCTCTGTCAGCATGGGATTGAGTCTCGGGCTTGGCCAATGGAGGTATTTTAGAAAGCTTGGCAGTAGCAATCAGTGTTCTTATTGAGGTTTTCCCAGGTTCTTCCTCCACCAGTTATACTGGCTGCCATATATAGCCTATCTCGTGCTGGGAAATGGCATTAAACTCAAAACAACATAATCTGGGATGAAGACAGCAAGGCTCTGGGAACATGATAATTATGGGATAAAACATGATAATTATGGGATAAAACATTTAATAGCAATCTGAAATATACTGCCATTCAAAACTAAATAATAATATTCAGAAAAATAAAATGCAGTCACAATTATGTATATCCAGTGAGGCAGCAAAAACTGCAGAATTCATGATACAAAAGTTTAAGATTTCATTCCAATTACTCCCTTTTAAAGCTACTAATATCCAACATGGTAAATGGTGTCTGTAGCTTTCATCTTGATTCTAGAATCCCTCCATGCCCATTATATGCCCAAGACTTTTTCATAAGTCTAAAGCAAAATTACTTTGACAGATAACTGTACTACATTCTGTACGGTAATACTTCCATTCATCACACCAATAAGAAGACAAAGATATCTCTTTAAATAATGATATTTTATCCAGGCAAGTATGTCAGAATGAGTACATTATTGGCTGGCATATTCGGCTGCACTATAGACTATGCATAAATCTCAGAGAGAAACTGTCCTTATTAAACAATTATTATAACTTGTCACCAAGATCATTTGACCTAGACTGTCCAGTAAAATGCCTACTCTATGTAATGCTGTTCATGGAAACCACCAAGCATTATAAGCATGACCACCTTATAACAAGGTATTTTCCATTAAGGCAAACTACCTTATAATGAGGTATTTCCCATTAAGGCATGCATTATAAGCATAACCACCTTATAATGAGGTATTTGCCATTAAGGCATGCATTATAAGCATGACCACCTTATAATGAGGTATTTGCCATTAAGGCATGCATTATAAGCATGACCACCTTATAATGAGGCATTTCCCATTAAGGCATGCCTTATAAGCATGACCACCTTATAATGAGTTATTTGCCATTAAGGCATGCATTATAAGCATGACACCTTATAATGAGGTATTTTCCATTAAGGCATGCATTATAATCATAAGCACCTTATAATGGAGTATATTCCAATAAGTCAGTGTCACAATTGAGCACGAACACAAAAATAAGGCATTTGATGATGAAAAACAACATTATAACTCGTTCACATTAGTTACAAGCAAAAATTATGTGAAAATCAAGAGAAGTAAATGAATTAGCAACACTATATCAAAACCGCAAATTTAATTGCATCCATCATCATAACCATGTTATAAGCAGGGCAGCATTACACTGATAATCTTTGTAATGTAGGCTCATTGTAAATGTACCTGTAGCCACAGCTGACTACATGGTTCATACCATTTTATGAAAATATTTGGTATGGACTTTTTAAGGACTTTATAAGGGATAAATGTCTTGAATGAAATTACCAACTATTGTCACAACTTGACCGATTTTGTACCACCTTTTAGAAATAGTCCATGGATTTTGAAGCAAGCCAATTGGTATACTGGCTTCTGTTTCCTGTTTCCAGGGAGTTCTACGTTTAATTTTTGATAAACAAAAAAAATCTTTTAGTAACTGTCACGATATTACCGATGAAAAATTTCAAAAAATAAGAAGTAAGGACTTAAAAATTTTCCTTTTTTCTGAAAAGTAAGCACTTTTTCTGGCCTTAGTAAGGTTTAATAAAAAGTAAGCATATTGCCAATTTATAAGGACTGGTTCAGAGCATGGACTAGCTTTCCTTTACAAGATCTACAAAATTCATTGAGGTTGGAGATTACTTTCATACATTTAGTTGTACAGATGAGACTAACTGTCTCACTGCCTCACATCATTGCATCTACATAAATCTATGCTATTAAAAATAATGTAAAGAGAAGAAAAAAATTACAATAATTTTACGTCTTGTATCATATAAACATGAGTTTAATTAAATCAAACGGAAGACGAAGTAAAATGAATTCACATAATGAAGGGGAGTAACAGGCAAGAGAAATATTGCACATGTAAAACTAACAAACAATATGGTATACTTTCTTCCATTCAAGAATTCCCTTTCATTAATCTTCAGTTTAAACCATCAAAGAATGAATTAATATCTATTCAGGCAAAGTGTTCCTTAATTGTTGCACAAATATTATGTTCTATAACTAAATTTGCAATTCCTGCATTATCAATAAGTGCAAGAGATTTATAAGGCACTTAGCATGTGGTGTAATTTGTGTACCTCATGTTTAATAAACTTGTGGGAATTTAACATGATGCAAATACCAGTACATTTATCACATGACTACACTGTTACTTAGGTTGATGAATGAATGCAAGATTTTTGATGATTTTACAACATTCTACAATGCATTACAAGGTAAAGACACGGTCTCCAAGGTATCTGAATTCACTTCCGAGTAATTTAACTATTGGATATTGTACATGATATTGGATTAAATATTTTTTGTGTGTAATATACAGAATCTCATACATTTATGAAACTTTCTGGATAATTTCATTCTTAGCTTTGGTCATATAATATGCGCTATGTATACAGTCTACACCAATCATACCACCATGTATTATTCAGTCTACACCCATTATAACACCAAGCATTTTCCAGTTGACAAATTACACAGAATGAATTTACCAACTCCGTAATTTCTGCGTCATACTGTTACCCTCACACTGCCACTGCAAAATATGGACAAAAATTGGTATTTTCATAACTAACTGCCTTTTCTACATTGTCATTCAATTCCTCAATCCATTACTCTCAGGCATCTGTCTTTTAGTAAGTCTTTCAATGTTCCTACCTGGCTTTATACTCAAGGGAAACTGCTTAAAACTGTCACAGACTCCTCTGTGAAAAGGCTATTGTTCTCTGATAGCAATTGACTTGTCTGCCACAAACAAATTGGGTCTTGATTTTAACTTGTAAATAGACAAGTAAATTCTGTATGCATGTTTTTTTAACATTTAATTTTCATTATAAAACAATATGTAATTCACAATTTCAGGTACTGCATATGTCTGAGTTTAACAGATTCAGCTTCTGACACAACTGTGCTTCAGTTGAAGTGTACAACTGCAATAATCAAGGACTAAGACAAAGTAATATTATTTTATTTCATTCTGTATTCTCTATCGTTTATATATGTTGGTTTATCTGCATTCTACATGATCTTTAACCTAAGAAACTCCACAAACCACCAACCTTGTTATAATGCAGATTAACATACTGCCATGTCAGTCAAACCCTAATGTGTGCGAATTCCTACAGACAATGCACTAACAATTTAACACTAATTCACTTAGGGTCAATGTCAGCATAAAATACTCTTAGTTTGTATAAGTGCAAATGAGAGCATGTGACTATCTATGTTCTGGCAATAGGTAAATTTTGCCAGTCGACAAATGTCAGTGCTGTAGGAAGTGTAGACTGCATAATTTTGCCAGTCGACAAATGTCAGAGCTGTACGAAGTGCTGACTGCATAAGTTTGCCAGTCAACAAATGTCAGTACTGTGGCAAGTGCATAGTACATGTTGGCAATAAGTCAATTTTGACAGTTGACAAATATAAGTGCTGTAGCAAGTGTAGACTGTGTGCACTTCTAACAATGAGTTTTCAAAATTTACTGTCAAGAATGTAATTAAATGCCAGTGTGACTGTATACAATAACAAGTAAATGCCTGTGTGTTTGTATACAATTTCACATCACAACAGACATAATTTTGACAAAGTTGTATACTTTAAAAGTGGTTAAATACTCATATATAAGCAGAGTTCAACTGTGAACTGCATAAACCCAGATCTGTGACAGAAAAATGCACAAGCAGAACTAGATCTAATCAGTTTGTTAGGAGTAATCAGTAGAACAAACAACAATGATACTGATCTGCCAGTGCATTATGCAATGGCAGATCAAAGTCAATGCTGTCTGCAGCTGGACTTAACTTATAAGCGATTATATATGGTAGCGTACAGAACATGTTAAAATTATGTGTGACCAGGTGAATCATTATGAATATGATCTCTTAAGAATCCAGACACATAAAATATTAACCTTTTCAACTCATATTGGTGAACTCCTAATTAGTAAATGTCATACTAAATAAATAAAATCGGTTGATAATTTTAACACTGACGATATGAACATAATACTACAACATTTCTGGACATAAAAAGAAGAGTCTTTTTTATCATTGAGCGATCCCGTCTTGTGAAGAAACAAAACAAAATGTAAACATTTTTGTAAAAACAATAAACAACTTAAGATGTGTAAATAACTAACTTGAGCATATGCTGCAGTGAGGATTTCATATGTGAATTAAAACCATTATCATATCTGTGACACAAAGCACCATGACTGATAACTGTACATGTATTTCGTCTAAGTTCATTTACAACAGAGTACATGCATACCCAGAAGTTTGAAATGAAGCCAAAACTTTAAAAAAATGAAAATAATCCACCCAATCCTTACGACATTGTGCATTCCAATGGTGGGCTTCAGAAAGAGCTTCCTAATTAATTTAATGCAAAATACTGTATGCACATATATTAACATGTGGTAAGAAACACAAATATTCTAAACTATATGTGAAAAAAGTAAAAAGTTCTTTTGCAATATCAAACTGAAAAGTATGAATATAAAACAAATTCACACTCTTGTAAAAAATATGAGCCATGGCATGAGAAAATGTCCCTACAACCCTACAAGCATAAAAAGTTACATTCTGAAAAGTATAATTTTCTACCTGAATATAATGCATTTTATTTCATGCAAATAACAAGAATATCAACAGATACAACAGTCTAAAAGCCAAATATAACAGCATTATGACATTATAATTCCAGCATATGACATAATTTTTCTATATTGATGTTAACTTGTACAAAGTTTTATTTTCTTGTGCTGCAGCTGATATAAATAATTTTCAACAAATGGAAATAATTTCCACCATCTACATATACCTTTTTACTTAAAGATATGCCTACCTCAAAAGTAAGCCATGACTGAAAATAAAAATATTTTTGTTAACAACAACTAATATGAACCACAACTTATTTTCAAGCTTTTAGGATATTTATGTTAGGTTTTTTGAGGTATCTACAGGTTTCGTGGATTACAGATTGCCCACTCAATATACGGTTGATGCGGACATCGGGCAAGGAATTAAGTATCCACTGGGTATAATGGATCTCCCTATGTTGGGTGGACGCCTCATTATGACTAGACGACCATGTGATAGCTGCTCTGGAGAAAGTGGCTACTACTGCAAACAGGGAGAAAACCTTCATTCTCTGACAGTACTTACTCTAGCACTATGCATAGTTCACTGTGTTTTATCATATTCAGCAAACATTTTTTAAAGGTGATTGGAGAAAATGCCTCCCCCCCAAAACAATGACAGCATTTCTCGTATTGTTTTAATAATTGAAAAATTATTCATTTACATATTATTTTAATGTCTTCTTTCTTCTCGTATGAACCCACAAATATTTATGTGTAATTTCTCTCTTTGTTTAAAAGCAGAAGCGCTCTCAGATGGTTCTTACAATCGCTGTATCATTAAACATTTTATTATTTGTGAAGTGACTATTATTTTCATGGTTTTCTTAGCCCAGAAATGCATCTTTCATATCTTGTAATCATGCAAGTATGTCAATGTGTTTTAGCGGGCAAGTCTTTGAATATTAAATTCATTGTGTATCACTTAAAAAAGAACATTCTGCATCAACTATTGTAGCTCATCTGACAATTAATTTCCATGCAATATAGTGGAAATCCACTATTCCATACTTATACTGATGTGACTTCCAGCTAGAGCAACAAAATGATCTAACCACTAAAAGTCATGACATGGACATCCACGATCACCACTATATCCATTCCGAGATGGGCAAAAGTGCACATGAATTGATTTCCACCATGGAAATGTGGATTTTCTGTGATACACACTGCATATTAGGGTATCTGGAGTTTTAGGGTATCTATATTAAGGCATCTTGGGTTTATCAAGACACAATATTAATGTATATAGGGTTTTTAGGTCATCTATATTTAGGTATCTGTATTAGGGTATCTAGAGTCTGCTGCATATCTGTAATTGGGTATCAGGATATCTAGAGTTTGCCGGATATCTATATTTGGTTATCTGTATTAGGATATCTAGGGTTTGCTGGATATCTATATTTGGGTATTTGTATTAGTGTATCTAGGTGTTTAGGATATCTATATTTGGGTATCTGTATTAGGATATCTAGGGTTTGCTGGATATCTATATTTGGGTATTTGTATTAGCGTATCTAAGTGTTTAGGATATCTATATTTGGGTATCTGTATTAGGATATCTAGGGTTTGCTGGATATCTGTAATTGGATATCAGGATATCTAGAGTTTGCTGGATGTCTATATTTGGGTATCTGTATTAGGATATCTAGGGTTTGCTGGATATCTATATTTGGGTATCTGTATCAGGGTATCTAGGTTTTTAGGGTATCTATATTTGGGTATCTGTATCAGAGTATCTAGGTTTTTAGGGTATCTGTATTTGGGTATCTGTATTAGGATATATCAGGTTTGTTGGCTATCTATATTTGGACACTTAGATCAATTATATTTGGTAATTTTGTGAATGGTATCTACATTACTACAGCTATACTATTGCAATGGTACAAAAAAAGATTACATGACTATACATGTGCATGTAACAAGATTTCATCAAGTTACGGAAGTGAGGAGGCAAATATATCAATGGTTTTATCTCAAAGCAATCTTAAAGCTTTAAAAACAAAAGCACAAAATTTTATCTCCCAAAAGATTCTTAAAATTTCTTGTATGATAGTTTGTTTGGATCCATACCCTTATCCTATTACTCTATGCGACATGTGTACCAAGGTTAACTGAAACAACCTCAATGATCTCATAGTTATGCTTTAGAAACAATGATATTTACAGATTGACAGATGGACAGTTGTAGCTATATCCTCCACCCCACCCTGGACATAATGCTGGGGTGGGAAGGCATTTAAAAACAAGCTATCTGGTAAATGTGTCATCTCAGTGAAATTAGATGTATTATTGTTAGAGATCCATACATGAACAAAAATAGTTTAAAAAAAATACTGAAGGTGTGAAATTATTAAACCAAGCTTGCCTTTTATTCTTTAGCTAGTAAAAAAACCAGCCTCAAACATAGTACATAATCTAGGGCATGGATAGATGGACTAACAAACAAATAGACATCAAGTAAATCCTTGAACATGGTGCTTAACCAAGGGTATACACATATAAATAAATAAACATCAAATAAAAACCTTCAACTGAGAGTACGTACAGATGGACAGACACATGGACAACAAAGTGTTGAGCTAAGCTAGGGCTGGCTCAATAAAATAATTTATGGATGATAAGACAATTATTGCTGTAACAGCTCAGAAACTGTTAATATTATTATGCATGAGAAAGAAATAGTACTAAGAATCCAATTAGAACCACCATATATAATGGTAAAAAACACAAAAATACATTCATAATAACCATATTTACAAATAATGTCAAAAAAATCTGACTAGACTGATAACAGTAAAACTGTGATAACTTACACCTCAATCCCTTGAATACATGATAGCAATCAAATGCTTGTGCAATCCCGGTAAAGTACAGTCACATGCCAGCAACCTCGAAACACTCGAAAACTACCAATTACATGAACCCAAACTTTGGACATCATTACAGAACAAACTCTGCCTTAATGCGGGCATTAACAAATCTGGTCTTCCATACTTAAACTTATTGGATGTTCACATGTATTAATATTCAAGGAGTGATGAACAAATGGTACCATAATCAAATGTGGTAATATTAGTATTTAGTACTGGATAAACTCGTTTATAAGTGAGCTCCAAATGCCGATTGCATAGACCCCAATCTACCGTCACGTAATACAACGGCAGATCAGAGTTTATGTTGTTTGCACTCAGACCTGACTTGTACATGAATATATAATTCCATCACAATTTACTGACTTGTGTCTTAATGCACTGAAATATATGAGCAGGAACAAAATAGAACTGCAATGATATAATGAAGCTAAGTAATCTAATGTGGAAGGACACAAAATGTTTGCCATACATCTGTACAGTAATCTCATAATGAGGGTATATGCTGACGGTATGACATTTCATTCACTCTTGCTTTTCTTTTTTGATTGGACAGTCTTCTTCAAATCAGAGGTGCCTACAAAAGCCTTGATAAAGGCTACAATGATGAAAAGGGGAAGTAGGAGGGGTAACATCAGCAGCACAAAAGGGTCACCTGAAAAAAATAATAAAACAGAAGTTAAAACAATAAATCTAAACTGTATTTTGTGATGCATGCACATCTACCGATGAGGATATTGGCCAAATTTTGTCATGTGCTTCTGTCCAAACACCCCTCTTCAATACTGGTAATTCTTTTATTCTGCTCTGGTATTGGAATGAAGGACAAGCAGAATTGCTATTGTGTTGCACATTAATTAATGTACTTAATTATTTAATTAATGTAGCAACCCCAGTGCAGGGCATATATCCCTTAGAATTGTCCCAGTTTTACATGGTCACTGCACTTTTTCCATATGTTAGTAACTTTCTGTATTAAAGACTGATATAAAATATACATGAAATAAAAGCCAATAAAATTATCTTTCTAAATATGTATTACTTGTTAGTGTTATTTATTTGGATTTACACTTTATCGCAGGTTGAAAAGTAAATTACAGGTAATTTACGCTTCCCGCACAAAATCAATACGGGGCCCCGAGTGGCCGAGTGGTCTAAAGCGCTGATCGTTACGGATCACTGCCATCTCACCTCTGTCTGCGTGAGTTCGAGTCCAGGCTCGGCTAACGTGGGTACGTGAGAAAGCCTGCCAGTAGCTTCTCGTGGGTCGGTGGTTCTTCCCGGGTTTTCCAGGGTTCTTCCTCCACCATTAATACTGGCCGCCATGTATAGCCTATCTTGTGCTGAAAAATGGCGTTAAACCCTATAACAACAACAACAACAACAAAATCAATACTGCCTTGACCTGTGTGTAACGTGTGGTTCATTTGGAAAATTATGCGACCGGGTTAATGACTATGAATATTCATGAAAATTTCCAGCCAATCAGAAAACTGAATGATGGTTAGTGCGGAATTTGAAGAATTAAAATATCACAAGCCATGCTGAAGATATAGTGATGCAAATTCAAGTGCCGATCGTACGTTTCCTCAAAGTTTACAAACATTCTTCACACGTCATTAGATTGTACATATTCTCATCTTTAATTTCATATATAAAACATCTGTCGCAAAAGAGATTTAGTGTGCCGGATTTTGCTTTAAAGGTAAGGACTTTTGAGTTTTTGTACTTCGCTGAGCATGTACTATGGACGCCATCTTGAATATATTACGATGTTAGTAAACAAACGTTTGTAACCAGTAGTTCAATGCCATATCGATTAGTAAATGTCCATAATATAGTGTCTACAACTTGTGGCTAACAAATACATGGTTCTAAATCGAGTTTTATCATATATTCTTTTATTTTAAAAGCGATCGTCTTTTGAGAATTTGTCGAGACGACCGTTCTTCATAACCATGCGATATCGCAGTTAACATCGAATTTAGTTTTCTCGTTCAAATCGTTTAAACAATACCAAAAAAAAATTCTTTTAAATGATGTGTGAAGAACTACTTTACAGACTAAGATGTGTTTCATCAACAATGAAAACAATTTACAACTCAATTATTTCAACCGAATGGTGACATTTATATTAAAGTAGGAAGTAAAATATGAGATTTTCCAATTACCATGACAATAATTAAACTTGAAATTTTATGCATAATCCATGATTAGTAAAGCCTTGGATTTGATACATAGTTACCAGCATTAACTTTATTAAAATTTCTATTTGAATGGTTTTGCTGTGGAGAAAAGAAACATTTTTGATTTAACACCATATATTAACATGTTGCTGTGTGTGTTAGCACACAAAATATTACAAACAAAATTTAAATATTGGTGAGATTTTTCTTGAAATAACTTTCCCTGTTGTAAACGTACATCTTCAATAATGGTAGATATGAGTCCAGCATGTTGTTTTACATAAAGCTGGAAAGTTTTATGAATTTATCATTAAAAATAACAAAATTACATCAATTTATGTCAAATTTCCTTTTTTTCTTGTGCCATGGATTTATCGCGTGTGACAGTATTATTATAAGGAAAAAGGTGAGCAAATTGATAGAAAATTGGCAACTTTAAAATGTCATAAGTTTACTTCTAGTAGAGATATTTTCAAAATTTAAACTGTTCTATGCTGTTTGAGATGATCTCTATCATTTAACAGTGTTTGAAAAGCAATTAAATGACAATGAAAAATCAGATGGGGTTGCTAAATTAATGTGATGTAGCAACTTTGATATGAGTAGTCTTTGTTACAGCTAACCAATTTCTAACACCTGCCTCACTAGGTGCTCAGCATTAAGAGGTTAGTGTTAGTACTAGTCAGCCTGGTGTCAGAATAATGTGGCTGGTGGGACATCATGCTACATGTCTGCAGCATGATGACCCAGCACTAGACATCACTACAAACTGCCACACTGCAGACAATGTAGCGATATGACTGAAAAATTGCTAAAGCTACATTAAAAATCCAAATCACACACACACACACACACACAGATGCTAACCAATTTAGGAACAGTTATTTTAAATTAAAAGGCATTTCTTTCCCTTTAAGACATTTCAAATGCAAGTCCATAAAAAAAATTTGTTTTCTCTAACAATTCATTTTTAATACAGACTATGTAGGTAGCTAATAAATATGAAACTGGCAAGGGTCACATGTATGATGTACAAATGCATTTCCAATTTACAAATCGTGTACTATAAATGTTACATTATATACCTATCCCATGTTTAATTTACCATTATGTCGATAACTTAAAGTTTTGTGCAGAAACCATTTTTCTTTTTTTTCAAGGTGGTCCTGACTTTTGACCTTTAATCTCAAAATCAATAGACTGCTTCTTTACCCTAAGTGCATGCCATGCAAAAAGTTTTTGTCAGGTCTGTGATGTAGAACTTAAATTAATGTGTAGAAACCATTTTTATTCCTTCAGTCACAGTGACCTTGTCCTTTGATCTTTATGCTCCACAATCAATGGGTTCTTTCCTATCCAATGTGCATGCCATCCACAAAGTTTTCTCACCACAAGTGTGGAAACGATATTTATTCTTTCCTTCTTATTAACTTGACCTTTGCTCTCAAACTGAAAGGGTTCTACCTTATCCAAAGTACATGTGCAAACTATGGTAACTATAGATTACGAAGAACTTGAGTTATTGTGTTGAAACCATTTTTCTTCTTTCAGTCAGACTCTGAAATTGATGGGATTCTCATCAAGATAGGGGTCTTCTTTACCCCGTGTGCAAGATATCACCAAAGACTTATTGGGGTTGGAGGATTCTAATTATTATGCAGAATTATTTTGCCTGTTTCTATCACTGTGACTTTGACCGCTGAGTGACTGAACCCAAAGCTGCAATGATGGACAACAGAAAATATTTGTGCCGAAATAAAACTGAAAAATGGGTAACTGAATGATGGACAGCCAGTCAACGTCATAACATAATACATTATAGTGGCGATATAAAAATTTGGTCAAGTGCAATTAAAACTTATATTAAAATTTTAAATACTGGTACATCAATATGACAATAATGTCATCATCTTATCTTACATTCATAACACCTGGTGGTTAGGCTAAGGAAGTCGACTTTTCACAGCTAATCGGTATATCTCAAAAGAAGCGTAATTAAGGTGAGCAAGACCAGTGAATGCGAAGGAAATAATACTCGACAACCAGGACCACCTTACCTGCACTGAGAGACTTTTTAGGGCAAAAGAGGCACAGTGCTACTAGACAAGGTTTAGCTTTATTTCACAAAGTCTTAGAAATATCCAATTTTTCCCACTTTGTATTTCAGATCATTCAAGTAACACAAAATTTAACATTTTAATTTTCCCAGCCTGTTGGAACATCTTTAACCTGCCTCTTGGACAAGAGATTTGCCAGCTGTTATGATACTTAAAATACATGAACAACATTAAATCAGTAGTAGGCAGCAACAAAACAGGTGATACTGTGTATCTGATGAAAACAAAAGGATCTATTATTGAAAAGATATCAAGACATTAAAAAACTTTAATATGTTATACATACTTAATTTCAATGACTGAAATGGCAACATCTGTAAGTATCCATCCTTCTGCACTTTTTTCTGTGGCTCGGAAACAATGCTGACTGGAATTATCTCCCCTTTGTAGTCTCCTTTGTTATTGTTATTGATCATTTGTGCCTTTGCTAATTTATCACGAGCCAGCATTTCTCTTGCCTCCTGTAGCAACTTTTCTGTTCGCCCTTCTTCTTTTCTCGCTCGAAACAAGTAAGCAAACTTCTTACGTTCCAATGACTGCAGAGCATTAGTTCTGATTTTAGCCATTCGGTGTTCCATATCTTCCAAACGAGTATTTTGTTCATTCTGCAACTTTGTCAAGGCTGGATGATCATCTACATTAATACTTTTATAACTGTACATTTCTTGAGTTGTGTACTTAGTTGATGATTTCACAGGAATCTCTGTGTTATCAGAAAAATTACACGAAACTTTATCATCAATTTTGTTATTATTCTTTCCTTGAGTTGTGTACTTAGTTGACGATTTCACTGGAATCTCTGTGTTATCAGAAAAATTACATGAAACTTTATCATCAGTTTTGTTATGATTCTTTCCTGCATTCGAAACACTCAAAGAATCTTTCAGTTTGCCCTTTACTGATGGCAGAAGAAATTCACCTGAATGATATCCACTTGAATCAGACACTCTTTCTGTACTGGCCATGGTACAATTGTCCGGTGCTGCCATCTGGTGGAGGTGTTTACTATGCTTTTTGTCAGTCTTACTACTTATGGTGCCTTCTACCTCTTTACGTTTTCTTCTCTCCTTTTTTCTCTTAGAATGGACATGGCCCATATCCAGGGGTTCTGAAATAAATAGAGGAACATATATTTGAGGATGATTAGCATATTTTCTGCAGTAAAGTTTGTTTACACTTATGTCCAAGTCTTGGTGTATTCTAAAAGTTTGATTGTTACATTCCCTCCATACTCTCTGACAACAACAATTCAAATATTGACCAATCAGCCGATCACAGATGACAACAATTTAAATATTGACCTATTTTCCCATCAAAGATGACAACAATTTAAATATTGACCTATTAGCCCAACATAGATGACAACAATTTAAATATTGACCTATTAGCCCAACATAGATGACAACAATTTAAATATTGACCTATTAGCCCAACATAAATAACAACAATTTAAATACTGACCTATTAGCCCAACAAAGATGACAACAATTTAAATATTGACCAATCAGTCCATCACAGACGACAACAATTTAAATATTGACCTATTTTCCCATCAAAGATGACAGCAATTTAAATATTGACTTATTACCCATCACAGATGACAACAGCTTAAACATTATCCTATTAGCCCAACACAAATGACAGCAATTTAAATATTGACCTAACTGCCCAACACAGATGACAGCAATTTAAATATTGACCTAACTGCCCAACACAGACGACAGCAATTCAACTATTGACCTATTAGCCCATCACAGATGACAGCAACATAAACATAAATATTGACCTATAAGCCCAACACAGGTGATAACAATTTAAATATTGGCCCATTATCCCATCACAGATGATACATGGAAAGCCACCTCAAAATCAAAACTTTTGTTCTTTGTACTAAGCAAAAACTACATTAGTTACATGAAAGTCTAACAGCCCAACAATGACTTCTTCTCATCAGGTCTAACTGGGAATTGGAACTGTTATCCCTTGAATCTTGAAACTTTATTAAAACTTCACCTGAGCTCAAGATAAATTAAGATTTTTTAAAGAAAACTTGAAAGTTCTGAAACTTTTGTAAGCAAAATTACAAAACTGTTGCGATCTTTAACTTTACTATGCCTAATTTCAATTATTTAGTGTTATGTATATTTAATTTGCAATGTTTATTATTTTTTTTGTTTTTATTTTTAAAAAAAATGTTTTTATTTCATTATATGTTATTGTAATGTAACACTGTATGTTGGACTTCACCTGGTCCAAAATTAAGTTTATTTTCTACTTGACCTGAAGTATTGATTTTTTTCTATTTTGAAAACAACTAATACATAGCTAATACATTCTCTATATGTATGGGTTTAATATCAGGAACATTTGTGAAGAAATAAGCATGTTTATTTAGGTCTGGGTCTGGGTTATAGGAGTTCCTGTACAATTTACCTGGTGTATCTGATTAGTCCAAGTTACTTTTAGTAACAGACTTACTAATTATAGCTAACATTTTATTTTGTAAATATTAAGAACTTTCAAGAAAGTTATTTTCCATTAGGCAATTGTTTTTTTAAACTGAAAATGTTAATTATGACCCGAGGTCAAATGGAAGACTACATAATTTTTTTATTCATTTGTGCTTCAAGATCTAGCAGAATCAATTTTGTGTCCAGAAATTCATTTGCGCTGGAATTTATTTCTTCAAATTATTTAAGTCAGTGATTATTTTCTCTGGAAACACAGAGTGCTCATAAAAAAAAATAATATTCTTGAACATTCACTGAGATTTATAGCTTACTCAAAACTGGAATTATATTACCATGTTTCCACAAAAGACTGTTGGTACAACAACATGATACAGGCTGCCACAGACACATCAACACCTTAGCATAGGACTTAATTTGGATTTCCACTAAAGTTTATTCGGAATAAAATTATTAGGACTTGTGTATGTAATTCTAGGATTATTTCTGGATTCAATTCGCAATAATTTAAGTTCCTTTGTTTTCATTTTCATCTTGTATTCTAGGGAAATAAATTACTCCTTGTATTTTACAAAGCTTGTTGCTTTTCACTCTTTTCTGTTACTTATTTTAAGAGCATAGACTCGTAACAATGGTATCCAGTCCCAGGTGGCCTACAGCACTCGCCTTTAATGATCACTGTCATTTCACTTTTATCCATGTTCGTTCAAGTCTTGGGCTCGGACAATGTGGGTATATGAGAAAGCCAGTAGTGTCCTGTGGGTCAGCGGTTCTTACCAGGGTTTTCACGGCTTCTTCCTCCACCAGTTATACTGGTTGCAATGTACAGCATATGCATTGAAAAATGGTGTTAAATCCCAATACAACAATAAACAACTACTTACTTATCTTATCCTGATCCACTGTGCTTGATCTCTTTTGCTGACAAAGTTTCTGGGTTTGATTTACCATTTTGTTGTTTTAGGTATGGAAATTTCTGCTTTACTCTATTGCAGTGCAATATTATACCCAGCTTACAAAGTGACTGTATGGGAAAACATCACAATAAAGCTGCATTGGAAAATAACATCACATATACAATGTAGCTTACAAAGCTGTGCTTACCAACTGTAAGTTAGCCAGATATATTACATAGAATGGAAAATGATCTATCACAAAATGGACCAATCTAAGGCAAAGTGATGAGATCAAGGCTTATATGAAATTGACCAATCTGAAACAAAGTCACATGATCTTGGCTAAACAGAAATTGACCAATCAGACACAGAGGGAAAAACACCTCCTCACAATGCCCCTAGAGCTAATAATTAAAATTGACATAGAAACTTATTAAAATTACAGATAATTCAATATTTTTCATAGATTGCCACATTAAATAGATGTCATCTTTGCTTATAATCATGTATAAAAAAGACCCAATGAACAATGATCCTTCTTTGAAAACAGAAGCTATTTCCTTTTGGACCCCCCCCCCCCCATTTAAGTATGAACAAAAATGTCACTTTATGCAACAATAAAAATATATCAACTTATGATAAATGAATTTTTAGTATATCAACAATGTTTATCCTTACAACAAAAGTCCCTCAATGGGACTGACACTCTAATGGGCAAAAACAATTTCAAGAAATTCAAGACCATTATTTTCTTTTAACTTTTGAGTCTTGAAAACACCTTTAATATTCTTCAGCAATAACAAGATTTTCAAACTAGCTGTCGTGGTACACATACTGGATGCTAGGCCGATAAATTAGCCCCACACCTGTCATGATAACTGACTTGTGGTTTAGTGGCTGGTATCACATATTCATTAAAACCTGCAAAAATGTGCAGCCAATTTTGTCTGCATATAGATCGGTGTACGTTTTGATGAGCTGCTGTCAGCTGAAGAGTTCTTTTGGCAATATGAACATAATGTTTCCGGATCAAATCCTATGTTTGGTTGTAAATCCACGTGGAATAACACAACCCTCTGTTCTGTGGCTATTTTGAATTTAGCGCTATATATGGCTATTACCAAATACTGGTACATGTCTAAACTGTAATCTGCTGTGTTCTGGAAAGACATGCATGCAGCAAAACTGCTTATTTTAATAAACAGTTGATATCAGACCTACATATCGTCCATCAGTATCAACAAAGATTTGGGGGGACCGATTGATTGGATGTAAGCTTGGTACCATTTTCATTTTGGACAACACAGACACCATTGGAAATCTTGGTGAAAACTCCATATCATAATGATCATCCATTTAGGGGGAATAGTGACAAGATTTTTAAGACAGTAGCCTTAACAGCCACATTTGACACACAACTGGCACCATTTTCATTCAGGACAAACTAGGTATCGTAAGATGTCCATTGGTGAAAACCCCATGTTGATATATCTTCCATTTGGAGTGGAGTAGAGAAAACAATATTTTCAAAAATATGACTTTGCATTCAGGAGGAGAATCTATAACAAGATTTTTAAGATGGCTGATGTGGTGACCATATTTGACATTAGATCTGCACTATTTTTTACTTCAGATGAACTGGACATCATAATGTTGGCCATAGTGGATCAATGTAGGGCTGGCCTGACATCGTAAGAAGTCTTTCAGTGAAAATCCCATGTCAATATGTAGCTATTATGAAAGAGTAGCTATAACAAGATTTTCAAGATGGCTGCTGGGGTAGGCCATATTGGATGTCAGACCAGCACCCTATTAATTTAAACCCAACTAGGCACCATAAGAAGTCTTTAATTAAAAATCCCATGTTGATATTACCATCGATGTGGGAGTAGTAGCAGAAGTTTAAAATGGCCACCATATCAACCACACTGGATATCAGACTGGCATCATTTTTTTTATTTAGGATCAACAAGACTTCCTGTAGGAAGTGTTCCAACAAAAAACCCATCTTGATATGACCATCCATTGATTAGGAGCAATGATAACAAAATTTTCAAGACAGACACTGTAGGGGCCATACTGGATGTAAGATCGGCACTGCTTTCATTTAGGACCAACTAGACATCGTAAAATCTTTTGTGAAAACCCCATGTTGATATGACCATCCATTCAGGAGGTGTAGCAATAACGATAGTTTCAAGATGGCCACTGTAATGGACATAATGGATGTGCAGGTAGCACCATTTTCATTGAGGACCAACCATATCATGGGATGAATCTGTGTGTAAAGTTTGAAGGCAATCCTCCAAGTTCTGTAGGTGGAGTAGCAATAATAAACTCTTGCTAACAGAAAAGGGCAGATGGCAAGAGCCCATCCCATTCTGGTCCATGACCAGTAGAAGTAAAAACTGTAAAACCTAATGGTCCATCAGACACCGACTTGGCCATCAAAGTATATTATGCCTGATGTTCTTGCTCTCTCTGTATCCATGGTTACACAAATGCTGCACAGGATCTGCCGCTGTTGTAATGAACATGATGATACGCATGTTGAAAGTGCAAACAGGTGCAATCAGTGAATTTTGTTCTTTCATGGTTAAAATACAAACAGGTGCAATCAATGAATTTTTTTCTTACATGGTGAAAGTGCCAACAGGTGCAATCAATGAATCTTTTTGTTTCATGGTGAAATGCAAGACAAAGAAATTGGTGGGAAAGCAAGTAGTCATGTATGGTTTATCATACACATACAGGACACCATCACATCTAACTGTGTGTGTATTGATTTACCATGTCAAATGGCCCTTAGTCATCTGACAAGTGCATGTGTACTCTCTTGGAGGCTGACTGCAATGATTCATTTATTTGGAGTGGCAAACTCCCATAGATCTGACACAGTTAAGTGACTCATCTAATCCCAGCATGATGTCATAAAATGTTGGGTTTGTAGTTGCTATTAGCTGCCATTCTCTTGTGCATTGTGTAACATCATGTCACTAGCTCTGTAGAAGGGACACCCTTGCACGATGATACATAATGTTGGCTTGGCAGTTGCTATATTAGATGCAAATCTCAGATGCATGGTGTAAGGTCATGGCAACAGCTTTGTAGGAGGGACTCTGAATTTATCAATGACAGGGAGCACAAATTCAGACAAAATAGTGAAATGTCCAATGAAAATAGATGTCAATTCTTACACAGTTGAAATAAAATAAGATTTGATCTTTTCATCACATTTTATTTCTTATTTCTTATAGGAAGTTTATCCTTCCTATTTCTTATGAATTAAAGTAATATCCAACAGAATATTCAAATATGTGTGTGTGTGTATATATATATATATATATATATATATATATATATATATATATATATATGTATGTATGTATGTATGTATGTGTGAGTGTGTGTATATATGTGTGTGTGCATGTGTGTTATATAGCACCTAAAATTCTACATATATTCTCAGATATGATTTTGTGATGAGAAACAGATGTGCTGAATCATTGCATTTAAGATATTTTCTTTCTGTTAGCAAAAGAAAAGTGATGGATATAATCACATTCTCGTGATCTTTTTTCACTGGATAAACTTGTTAGCATTTTTGAATACCCCCACCTCCCATAATGCCCAACTGCCGCAATAAATAACCTGAAAAATCCTCCTCAGTGATTAATTTACATCAGCTTTTCCGATGCATGAAACTGGTGACCATGTCAGGATGTTTGGTGCTTTACAATGCGGCAAAACAAGTAGCTTATTAAGTGCCAATGTAATTGGAGTAAAGTGCCTTGCCCAAGGGCACACAACAGTATCTGATCCAGGCTACTCCTGGGGTAGGATTTGACCTTGTACTCTTTAGTTTACAAGTCTGGCACACTGGCCAGTGAGTCACTGTAGCTCCCTGACCATGACAGTACTATTATGGGAGTAATGGAAGGTTATAATACTGGTGTTTTCTCATCCTAAATGATACTGCACCCAAATTCAACAATATGAAACAATGAAATTAAAATAACCCTGTAATGGCTTGATGCTAGGTCATTTGGAGGATAAAGGGGATGGGGTGTTTTCACAATCAACTGACCAATGGACTCTCTCTTTGCATGAAATCCCAAGGACAAAAGCTGCATAATTTCAATACATGCCCTCATGCATGTACACACAGTGTTAAGAATCAGAAAATAAATGTGTAAGAGATCATCAGTTTCTGCAAACCAATCCATGATCAATTAATTGCCACTTACTATGTCTACATGATTTCTTGCCAAAACATTGGGTATTTTTAAACACCCTGAAATTTCTTGACTCATTAATTCCAGCACCACTCTCTACTTCTGAGCTCTGTAGCATCAAGGTCATTTAAGATACACCAAAGTGGTGGTATTACAGAAAAGTAGACATATGCAGGTCTACAATGATACTAAATAATCTGGACTTTCTGCTCGCATTACAAAATACAGGGGCAAAAAACATATTTTGAGACCCAATTTTTTACACTGAAAATTCACTCATTGTTGGAGCTGGATTTTGTGTCCGATTTTAGACTTTTTGGCCTGAGATCTATGGCAGACCAGTCTGAACTGCACACAGACAGGTGGACCTTTGCAAAATGTAGGATAAGCTGGGAGTTTTGGAATAAAAAGCGACCAGGACAGGAAAATGACGGGCCCAATAAGCAAAAAAAAACACCCCACCTAAAAAAACAAAACACCTCCCCCAACTCCAACTTTTACCCTTCAGCACATGCTCAAAAGAAATAGCCAATGAAAAACAATGTTTCTAACACATCTAGGCATCAGGCTAAACAAAAATTTCTTGTATGCCGATGTATTAGGATGTATTCAGAAGTAGCCCCCAAAATGTGTTTCCTACTCCCATTTCAGGCGAAAATGACAAAAATCTCCAGGGGTTAATGAGTTAAATACACTGAAGTCCAAAAGATGGGCTATTTTTTTAAATACCCTAAAGTCCAAAAGATTGGGAAAAGTACAGAACAGAATTCAACCAAAAACTAATCACAGCAATTTTAACTAATTTATTTCCCATTTTACCACAAGTAACCAATGCTTGACACATATTATCTCCTGCTATTATTCTAGTGCTGTATTTAATTGAAGTGTTGCCAAGTTCCTATACATGTGTCTTTTGGCAGAATTAGAAATAGTGATCACCGTCGTAGTGGTTTTTCTTACACAGACAAAATTTTACTTCAGCATCGTTACCAGTTTTTGTTTTTTTTTTAAAATGTTAAGATTTTATAAAAACATGGTTGTTGTAACTTAAAAATTTGAAAAAGCAACAAAGAAACAATCAGCCTAGCATCAAAACAAAATCCCTCCTCACCAGTACCCTTTTGTGAATTCAAGTACAATGAAAACATAATTTTCTATAAAATGATTAATATTAAAACCCATCAAATTTTTTGTAACGGATCAGTTGTATTCCTGTTCCCCAAATGGTGCCTCAATTATGCTATTTTATTCAAGATGTCTTTCCAAAACACTTTCTATCAAAATCTCTCAAACATTGCCAGCAACATTTCAAGTAAACAAATGCAAGCATTGCCTAGCAACAAGTTTCACCCATTTCATTCATGCCTTGAAACATGCTGCAATTATTGGTTGCCATGACAACCACAGACTATTTCTTACCTTTAGATAGAGATCTCCACTACATTCCACACCTTGAAATTATTTTTAGTCTCTAAGGATGAAGTGCATATCTCTAACCTAGGTAAATTTATGTGTAATTCCTATACAAGACTGATTTTTCACCAAGTTGTTTGTTATGTACAGAGCATTACACTTAAGCCTGCAAGATCATGAAATACATGTTACCATAGGCCTGTCAAGGATCAACTGACACAAGTGCCTTTAGAGTTATCTTCAAAACACATTCTGTACCTGTCAATTATTATTTAATTTTGATCTGATTGTGTGTTATTCACCTTCACATCGCAATGACCTAGAATGCTATATATAAAATATATATAAAATATATATAAAATATATATCAAATCAAACTTGATATTCAGAGTCAACAGCTAGATCAAAAACAAAATATGCATAATAATTCAAGGAACGTTCTTGACTAGGTTCAGTATAATATAAAAAAGGATTTCTGCATAATAATTCCTGTTTAGGGGCTGGTCTGATGGTAATTTTTGTCCATTGTTTTTACTTTAAATGTACTTTTTTGTAAAGATCTTCATTTCTTTTAAAAAAATAAAATTATTGCAAGTAATATGCAATTATTGATAAATAATTCTGAATACCATAATTAAATAATGCAGAAATAGTGATCACAAACCCCATCAATCCCAATTATCTGATATACCAATAGTGATTACTAATCACAATGACCCTAATTATGAAATATACAAATAGTGACCACTAATCTGTCACATTATTATGCAATGTACAAAATAGTTTTAACCAATAACATCAACCCTACTTATGAAATATACAAATAGTGATCACTAATCTGTCACATTATTATGTAATGTATAGTGATTACCAATCCCATCAAGCCTAACTGTGTAAAGGACAAATAGTGATTACAATGCCATCAATCTTAATTATGCAATCCACAAATAGTGATTACCAATCCCATTGACCCTAATTACGTAATTCACAAATAGTGATTACAATCCCATCATCCCTAATTATGTAATCCACAAATAGTGATTACCAATTCCATCAACCCTAATTATGTAATCTACAAATAGTGATTACCAATCCCATCAACCCTAATTATGTAATTCACAAAGTGATTACAATCCCATAAACCCAAATTACAGTATGTAATCCATAAATAGTGATTAACAATCCCATCAACCCATATTATGTAATTCACAAATACCAATCCCATCAATGCCAGTTGTATAACAGGAAGTATGATCCTTTCAGAACTTTTCCATCAGTGTAAAACTTCTGCTGCGATGTGAAATGTTCTCCATTTCCCAACATTCGAACAAAGAGGGTGTTTAATTTTCAATACTGTCATTTCTGCATGAGATGTATTAATATATTCCTTCTATTTACCTGAAGCTTACTTTTCATTAACCCTGTCCTGGTCATGAATGTCACTAACATAACACAATGCAAATACTTCCCCATACAGTATTATCTATCGACTAATTGTATAATCTTGAAACAATTTATGTATATGTTGTGAACGAGATTTGTTTTTACCACTCAAAAAGTACAGCTCACTTCTCAAAAGTGTGGACTGTAATATTCTTCTGGGTAACATATTTAAAAATTAAATGGTAGCCCACAGGGCTACAAAGGAATCAGACAGCCCATCTTCAGTTCTGGACTCGTGGTGTAATTCAATTCCCATAGTAAACCTATGCAAACAGCACAATACTAAAAATTAAATACCTTTAAATTTCTGAGCGCTCAAGATCAAACCTATTTTTATCAGTATAGATGAACCCTGGATGAAAGCTTCTGTGCAGAGAAAAGGATATGAGCCATGTCATTTTCTGGACCTACATGTGTTTGAAACATGTGCTTTCAATTCCACATCAAAGAGTCTGGTGCTAATTTCAGTAATGAGTGTTCCAAACTCAAGACTGTTAAAGGACTGAAATTCCATTAATAAAACAATGTCTCTTTTTCAGTTACAACTAGTATAAACTCTAAAAAGATTCTTTTTACTGAAATCTAACTTTCATTATCAACCAATCCTGGCCAGGCAAACCAATATATACTCTATTTTATCTTCATCCATTTCAGACTGGATTCCAATTTTCCATACAATTAGTACCATGTGTCCTTCTATCACACAGCAATGGCATTTTAATATGAAACTGTCTGCATAAAGAATTTCCATTTTCCTTATAATGGGTAATATATAACTGTGTTTATACTTATTCTCTTCTGTGAAATACCAATCACAGTAATTACATTTTGTACACTTCTGGAATGTACCCTGAGAGCATTCTATGGTCCACCGCAGAGTTGTGCCTTAAGTGAGCCCAAGGAATATTCTCCAGCCCCAAACAACCAGTGTCTCCTTAAATTAAACAAATTTTCATATTTTGATCATTATATGAAGATCTAATACATACACTGTCCTGGTGACAATTAAACCAAGATAAAACACTGCCACTGGGCTACTGGAATTTAACACCTGGCTCACCAGCCCCAATATCTGGTAACCATGGATTGCTGACAAAAGATTTTATGGGCTCTGATTCGTAATTGTATAAAGCATACCTGTTGTTAAAAATTCTTGAAATTTTTTTAAGAAGTCCTTACAGGTGAGAAGTTGTTATTTTTAATAACAAACAGTATGGTGGCATTGTATTTGTCATCTTGATCCTGGCATATCTCCCATTCCTGTAAAAAAAAATAAAAAATCAATATGCTGTTGTTAATATAATCACACCCACCCCATTTATATGCACCCAATCACAAACATGGAAACTCTTCAAAACTGAAGACCCTTGGAACCAAATTTAATTTTCAGTTTTAGTTAACTCAGGATTTTGCAGATGTGAAAACATGTTTCGTAAGTGTTTATGTGACTAGAAAGGAATCACTTGGTTATTGATAATTTACCTTACAAGCTGGCTCTTTTTATGGTGCAAAGACTTTGGATTAGCCTACTGTCAGCCCTAATTTGTGACAGTATGCATGTCAAGCATTTTTTTCACTTGCATGTCCCTGGAACATTGTCTCACTGATAAGCCTACTACAGTACTTCCCAACTGTAAATAATCTGATCCTGCATGTGTCAGGACTTAGCAACTAAATTACATTTCCAAGTTTTTGTTGTTGTTGTTGTTTTTTGGGTTTATGCCATTTTTTGGTGCAAGATATGCCAAACATTGGTAGAGGAAGAACCCAAGAAAACCCCTGGTAAGAACCACTGACCCATGAAAAGCCACTGGCAGCTTTCTCACATACCCATACTGGCAGAGTCTGATACTTGAACCCATGCAGAAAGAGGTGAGATCGCAGTGATCAGTAAGGATGGATGATTTAGACCTCCTGGCAACCCAGGGACCCTCTAAGTTTTGAAACAAGGTTTGTTTTTCTGAGTCTTTAAAACAAACAACTTTTTTGGTTTTTAGAAAAGAGAGGATTTGGTTTACTGAAAATAAATTATATTAAAGAAAGAAATATTGAGGATCCCACCTTCCCCAAGTTTTGATCTTCATTGAACCTGCCCTTGTGGAACATGAGTTTATTCCAATACAACAAAATATCACAACAAAAGCAAAATTATATGGTAAAATAAAGTACAGGATGTTTTAAGGAAATCACATTATATTTATTTTACAATATATTGCTTTCATTTTTGCTGTTTTGTAGAAATGGAATTACAAAGATCTAATTATTATTCAAATGGACAAAATTTCACTTAAATTTATAGGCATGCTAATGGTTTATCATAAGAGTGTTTTGTTTAATTTTTTGTATTTATATTCTTAGACCTTTTGCCTTCAGTCGGCACCATATAGCCATCATTGTGCTGATGTGCCCATTTAACCCCAACAGATCAATACATAAACTATCTGGGTTAAATCATGTTAAGTTTTAGATGAATATAAATTTACTGTGTGTACATGCAGTTCCTAACATCTAGTATTTGCCAAAACATTGTTTAAAGTAGAAAAGCAAAATCACACATACGTAATACATTGAAGACCAAAACAGATATTTGTGTCAAAATACTTTATAGGAGTATGCAACAGCCAACAGCAGCTTGTTGAAAACATCTACAACCTACACATCATTAAACAGCCAAATTTCTAAGAATCCAGGTGAGTCATGACATCACAGAACCTGTTCTAAAACACTTTATACCTCTCTTGCCTTTGCTGAGTACAGCTCCACTACCAGGCACCAAATTACTGATATATGATTCATACTGTATGTAACCAGTCTAACAGTTTGGAGTCTATTTTTGGATGATGAACTTGGTGCATGTGTTCTTTGAAGAAACTCTTGAATTAAGAACCAGTAATAGTAACACAAGCTAGTTCTGGAAACAAATCAGTGGATGGGAAGGTGGTGGGTGTGTTTGGGGAATGTGAAGTTATTTACAGTATTTGCCTGTATATTCTGCACAATGATATCCAAAAATACATATAACAGTTTCTTTTCACTATAATGCTGTTCAAGGGAGCAATAAAAGTGTACCAGGCTATATGTATGGTCATTGTATACAGTACTGGGGAACATTATATATAACACATAATATAATGGGATGCATCTCCATACTGGAGTACATTATACACAATAACATACTATAATGGGATACAACTCCATACTGAGGTACATTATACGTATAACATAATATAATGAGATGCAACTCCATACTGGGATAATGGGATGCAACTCCAAACTGGCATACATTATGCACATAATATAATAGGATGCAACTCCATATTGGGGTACATCATACATGTAACATATTATAATGGGATGCAACTCCATTCTGGGGTACATTATACACATAACATATTGTAATAGGATGCAACTCCGTACTGGGGTACATTATGCACAATAACATACTATAATGGGATGCAACTTCATACTGGGGTAAATTATACATGTAACATAATATAATGGGATGCAACTCCACACTGGGATACATTATACACATAACATATTATAATGGGATGCAACTCCATACTGGGGTACATTATACACAATAACATACTATAATGGGATGTAACTCCATACTGGAATATGTTATACACATAACATATAATGGGATGCAACTCCATACTGGGGCCCCAAGTGGCCGAGTGGTCTAAAGCACTCTCTGTTACGGATCACTGCCATCTCACCTCTGTCTGCGTGGGTTCGAGTCTAGGATTCGGCGAATGTGAGAAAGCTTGCCAATAGCTTCTCGTGGGTCGGTGGTTCTTTCCGGGGATTCCCGGTTTCTTCCTCCACCATTAATACTGGCCGCCATGTATAGCCTATCATGTGCTGAAAAATGGCGTTAAGCCCCACAACAACAACAACAACAACAACTCCATACTTGGGTACATTATACATATAACATAATATAATGGGATGCAACTCCATACTTAGATTTATTATACACATAATATATTATAATGGGATGCAACTCCATACTGGGGTACAATATACATGTAACATAATATAATGGGATACAACTCCATACCTGCCTTATAAAATTTGAATCTGCCACTAAGACAGCAACATTGGATGTGCAATCAGCACTGTTTTCCATTAAGGCAAACTAGACCCCATAATAAGTCTTTTGGTGAAAACTCAATACTAATATGACCATCAATTAAAGAGAATTAGTGACAAGATTTTCAATATATTCATTATGGCAGCAACTATTTGAAGCAAGATCAGCAGCATTTCATCTAGGACCAACTAGAAATTTTAATTAATCTTCTGGTGAAAATACTATGTCGATATGTTTTTTGACTTGCATGTTGGAGGAACAGCAATAACAAGACATTCAAGATGGTTCCTACGTTGGCCATACCGGATGTTACATTATCACTGTTTTTATCAACAAAAAATATCACAAGATATCTTACGGTTAAAGCCCAATGCTGACATGACTTTCCATATACAAGCAGTAGCAACAAGATTTTCAACATGGCTGCTGTAGTGGCCATATTGGATAATAGATTGGTAAAGTTTTGCTGAAGACAGCTAGACACCATAGAAAGTCTTCCAGTGAAAACCCTATTCTGATATACTTTCCATGAAGGAGGAGTAGCAATAACAAGATCTGCAAACATCATGTTCCATTCAGCTGCAGTAGCAATGTGATTCCTAAGATGGCCATTGTAGAAGCCGTAATGCATATGGCAGCACCATTTTCATTTAAGACCAACTTGATACCATAAGAAGGTTTTATGTTGAAAATGCCATGCCAGTGCAACTTTTAATCCACCAGGAACAGCCATAATAAAGTTTTCAAAAGGGGTGTTGTGGTAATCATTTTGGACATCAGACTGACACCACTTTCATTTAGTACCAACTGGACATCATAAAAAGTCTTATAATGAAAAACAATTTGATATGACCATCCGTTCAGGAGGAGCAGTGATGAAAAAATTTTCAAGGTGGCTGCGGTGTAGGCCATTATTCCAAGGATAATCATTTTCATCTAAGATCAACAAGACATCACAAGAAGTCTTCTGATGAAAAACCACGTCGAAATGACTTTCCATTCTGGAGAAGCAAGAACAAGATTTTTTAATATGGCTGCCACAGTGGCCACAGTTGACATCAGACCAGCTTCATTATCAAACCCTCATGCTGATATGACCATTCATTCAGCAGAAGTAGCAAATACAAGATTTTCAAAATGTTATATGGGATTTTCAAGCGCAGCCATTTTCACTTAGAACTAAAGCAGTTATTGTAAGAAATCTGATTAAAACCCCAATCCTGTATGACTTTCTGTTAAGGAGAATTAGCTGTAACAAGATTTTAAAGCAGGCTGCCTTGGTGGCTGTATTAGACATCAGCTCTGCATCATTTTCAATCAAAAGCAACTAGACATCGTAAGAGGTCTTTTTGTAAAACCCATGTTGTTACGATCATCCATAAAGGTGGAGCAGTGATAACAAAATATTCATGAAAGCTGCTGCTGCAGTCATAACTGATGTCTAAGCAGGCCCATTTTCATTTAACAACAAACTAGTCATTGGGATGTGTGTGTGTGTGTGTGTGTGTGTGCTTCCTGGCAGCAATCCTCCAGCTAGTTCTTTTTTAGGACGAGTAACAATAACAAACTTGTGCTAATGGATGCACAACAGGCTAGAAAAGAAGTATAATACAAAAAATGTATTTTTATTGATTTAAGATAAATGTACCAATAAATACAGTTCTTTCTGTGGTCAACAGAATAAAGAACATTTTTGGCACTGGCCTACCCTACAATGAATGATTTACCATTTTTTTTTTAAAATTTAAGACACTTGTGCTGCAGATTCATTTTATATTGCATTCTTGAAAATAAGAGTCTTTTTAAAAAATGTTTTCCTGTTACACCTCTCCCGCGTTAACTCGCACATAACGGAGTCCAAAAAACAAAGATGGCACTATAAGCAAGGGTGCAAGTTATCTAGGAACCTCACTTAAAATCAAGGTCTTTGTGTGCTAAAGAATCAACCAGCACAGCTTCAAATGGGACTAATTAAACATCACTGCTGAAAAGGTCCTGATGTGCCACAGAATATACCAGCACAGTTTCAAACTGGATCAGTTTAGCAATGACTGATAACCAGCAGTTTCAAATGAGACAAGTTACAGATGACCAATAAGAGGATGGCTGTGTGAGTCAGCCAGCACAGATTCAAATGAAACCAATCAGACACTGACTGACAACCTGCACAGCTTCAAATGGGGCGAATTACAGTAATTGACATGCTGAACAGCATCAAGTGGGACCAATTATAAATGACTGATAAAATGGTCTGTGTGGGCTACAACTATGCATGCACTACACACTAAGACCAATTCGATGTTCACTCATGTCCTAACACCAAAGTGCTTGAGGAACTTGGAATCTTACAGCCATAAGAAAACTGGCAGGGAGAAAAACCATGGTTCAGGAAAAGCACTCGACCACTCCTCCAGAGTGGAAAAAATTGGCTGGGCCAAGTTGAATGTTACTGCATATTTGTCTCCTGGCTGAGCAGACAAAAAAAATCACAGCTGAATGCATTTGCTAGCCATAACAAGTGCTGAAGTTCAACACTGCAAAGTATCAGATTTGTGTCATTTATAAATAACTTATGCCTCATTTACCTATTTGTTGTCAACCTAGAACATGTTGCAAAGAAGACGACTTTGGTTCTTTTGGTACAGGTATATATGATACAAGCTTGACACTAAAGTGAGTAAATATTACAAATATCCTGTGTTGCAGTCTTACACTTGGCCCTCAATTTCTTAATGATGTTTGAATTTATGGTGATACTTTTCATTAATTTAGGCATCATTTTGATGTTATTGTTGTTTGTTATGGGGTTTAATGCCATTTTCAGCACAAGATAGGCTATACACTGTGGCCAGTATAAATGGTGGAGGAAGAGCCCAGGAAAACCCCTGAAAGAACCACCGACCCACAAGAAGCTACTGGGAAACTTTCTTGCATACCCACAGTGGCTGAATCCAAGACTCAAATCCACACAGACAGGTGAAATGGCAGTTATCCATAATGGTGAGCGCATTAGACCGCTCGGCCAATTATAGCCCCATCATCATTCTGATATGGATAAAGACTCCCATTCAATAACCTATCACATCTTTAATATTCAGAACTCTAAGAAGCAAAGAGACAAAGAATGTCAAAATTTGTATGCCTTTTATCTAGTCAAGCAATGTTACAGTTGCTGCAGTCACCATTTTTTTTCAAGACTGAAGCTGTATCGATGATACTTTGTCATGCCAAAGGGAAGATGTCAGCAGATATTTCTATAAGCAAGTAATTACTTTTCACAAGAAAAATGTTGCCAATTTAGACTGGAAATCAGTATTTTAAGTGTCTAAGCCAATTCCCACCAACTTTCACACATTGCACATGGCTGTAATCTACATGTATTTATGAAGCATATAGTGTCAGAACAGCCAAATGGTCAACATCTAGCTTGGGTAATGACTTAGAAATGTTCTTTTGGGCAATCAGTAATCTTTCTGTTTTTGGGTAATCAGCAATTTTCCTGTTTATGGTACCCGAGTGTAGCTCACTAGAATTAAGGTTTGACAAAAATGGATCATTTAGTCGAAAGTTGGTGGAAACTGAGATGGTTTGATTTCATCTTTCAAGTGCCAATATAATGACATTCATCTTCTGAAAAGAAACTGAATATCTATATAAATATATGCTGGTGTCTTTACCTTGGCATGACAGTGTATTAGTAAAGCAAGTCTTTACCTTGGAATGACAGTGCATTAATAATGACACACAGTCCTGAAAATAGTGGTGATCTGTGGCAAGCATAACAATGTCCGACTTGATAAAATTACAATGCTGACATTCTCTCTTAACTTTTCTCACATCTAACTCATAAAGATATGTGATAGCTCACTGAAAAGTAAACTTAAGACACCTAGAATACTGAAAGGTTTTAGTGTAAATGCAAATAGCACTAAGAAATCAAAAGCAATTTGTGTAACTAATTTCTCAAGTTACTAACCTTGCACCTTATTACATAACATATTAACCTAAGAAGCCATGTTTTAGAGCATAATATTTTCATCTTTTTTTTACCCAGTTTAATATCAAGCTTGCATCAGGCACCCACAGTTCTTTAGTAAAAGTGTAAGCAGTGTAGTAGAGAAGTGTACTGTTGAGTGTAAAGAGGAGTAACTCTTGCAACACATTTGTCCCAGGACTGTGTGCTAGGGAAATATTTTTCTGTAGCCCTGAAAATGTTATGATCATACCTCTTTGAATGGTCACCTTTATAAAGCAGCCAACTGGTCTCAACAGCCACTCTAACCCACCTCCCTCTTTAATAAAAATCATGTACATAACAGTCACCAGCTTTCCAGTGTCAGTGGCCACGTGTTTCCAAACCAGTGGTTTTTCACTGCTTTAATTGGTCAATGGTGCCTACTGACAGTAAGCTTAGTACGCTGATGAGGTCAATATGTTTAAATACAATGTGAGGCAGTTTAAGAAGAGGCTCAAAACAATTTGATTGCTTGTTGGAGAAAACAGCAAGTGTGTTTGTGTGATTTGCATTTTTAATGTAGCTTTAAAAAAATTTCAGTGATATGGCTGTGCTTGGCCAAGATCATGGGTCCCAAAAGTGTTAATATATGCCAAAAACTGAATATATGTAAGCAACATTTTTTATGCACTGGTTCCATACCTTTGAGCTTATATTTACTGAATATTTATAAAACTGACCTCAGAAATTCATATTTTGATTTTTATCTGCAGAACATACTCAAGATTAACTTTTTCCGACTAAAATTCTGAAAACATTTTATTACTTAATCTGATCTGTGCTATTTGCCACTATTCAGTGGTCAAGTATATACAAGTGGTAAAAAACAATATTATATGTTAATGAAACACATTTTGTTTAAAAACTACATTTGTTATGCATACAACTTGGAAACCTAATCCCAACTAAGCTGGCAAATGATCTATAAATATTCAAATAAATTACAATAAAACATTACATGTGATGCTGGAAAATCCATAACTTCATAAAAAATGTAAATAGAATCAAAATAAATAAACAGGTGGAGAGAAAATATGTATTTATGTCAAATGGTTCTGCATATAACATGAGAAAACATAGAGATAATGAATTTTCCTGTCTTAGTTATTAGTGTTACCAAAAATGATAGTCCATAAAATATACAGTGAAAGCGGCGTAGTACTTGCTGCACATGGACAAATTTTGCTGCATTAAGCACAAGTACAAACTAAATCTTACGTTAAATGCAGCTCTTATAATGCAAAAACAGTAATTTGGTATGTTGGTCAAGGAATGCGGCAGCCATGTAACTGCCATTTTTACAGATTCTACCAAACCTACATAAATCTACAGTGAAATGACATCCCTTCTTCAGAAACACCAATTCTAACATTAAAATTACTACAACCAATGGTCTAATTTAACTATATTACCTTTGATTCAGATGAAACTTCCGCTACCTGAACAAAATAGTTGCTCCTCTGATCATAGTCGCATTTAGTTCTGCATATAAAAACTTTGGAACTCGGCGGACACAAACAATGTGCAAGTGCTTGTAGTCAAATGGCAATATCTGCACGTTTCATTGATGTAAGGTAGTTTCATGTGCTCCAGTTGTGATGTTTCGAGACCTATTTGAATGCCACAATAAAAGGTCCCCATGTCAACTGATGGATTCCACATGTAACGTTGTGGACACAAAATTCAGTACATCTGAATTATGACTCATAGTTTCAAAAGATGAACCTTTATTATGGACCAATATGTGTAATAAAATGGTTTTAACATGTTTTATTATCTGTGGCCTATTATTTTCTTCCTGGAGTCTTTGTTGTAATTATAGAGGACAACAAATAGTACATGGTTTGGTTGACCCAATGAATTACATGCACGACTAATATTTCCGGGTCTTAAAGTTGGCAAAGTCTTAAAGGTACGTTTTTCTGGCCTTTGATTAGATGTTATTTTGTCCTTAATAAGTTCATAATGATGTATTTTTGTTGCTCTTAACTTGGTAAAATTACATACAGCTGCTTCAAGGAAAGTGATGATGACGATGATGATGCAACACAATGGCAGTATAGAAATAGCCCAAATTTTTTAATTATTTTGCTCTCATCAATGGATGCAAAAATTATGATAGCTGACTGTGCATGCTGGAAGTGTTTTAATTATTACTGCATTTATAGATCTGCATTTAGCTGCTCTAAGATAAACTTTTATCATAATTTTTGCACTTTAAATTCATTCAGTAGCAGAGGTACCCATGATCTCGGCCAAGCACAGCTATGATGTTTGTAATGTGGCCGTTTATAGTGATGTGTAGCACTGGGGCATCATGCCGCAAACATGTGACCTCATGTCCAACCCAGTTACATTATCCTGACACCAGGCCAACCAGTCCTAAAACTAACCTCTTAATGCCGAATGCCAAGTGAGGCAGCTGTTAGTACATGTACCATATATATAAGTCTTTGGTACAACCCAGCCAGTGTTTGAACCAGTGGCCTTGCATCTAAGGCAGACACTCTAACTACTTAGGCCACTGGAGCAGTGGATGGAAAACCCGTGATGTTGTTTAATCTGAAAGTGAAAACATTATTTTCTGCCAAATAGTTTAGAATGAGTAGCCATGACAGACTTGTGCTAATAGATGGAAAGAAGACCATCCCACAGGCTCTTCTGGTCTATGACCATTTGTGCTAAAAAAAAAAAAGCTTGAACTGTGAATTTGCATCCAGGGGTCATCTATGTACAAAGCCCAGTTTGGCCTTTTCCCATGGGTAATGGCTACTGACAGATATGAGGACAATTATGAGCAATGACTGACTGGGAGCTATCTCCAAAAATCTGCTGGCAAAGTGGAAACTGCTATTATGCAAATAAAAGAGACTGCTATACTCCAAAAGTGATTTTAGTTGCTTTTGTTTTTGAGCTCTGTTCATAGCATTAAGAATTAATGATACAAGACACATTCAAGGACATTTCTATACAAAACCTTCTTACTGGTACTAAATTTTTTTTTACAAAATAGTTGAATAAACATAAAATCCACTCATGTTCTAACTGCAGTCTGTAATTTGTATATTTAACTGGGATTATAACCGCATGTAATTTAAATTCTTTCAAATGGTGATTGATGTGTTATAAATATTAAACACACTCTAATTATTATTTACAGTCCTACGGAACACAAAGTGCTTTGCTTGTGTTTTTCAATTATTTAATTTTGTCACAAGAAAACTAAAATTTGCAAAACAAAGAATTCTCCCTCCAAATGTTTTGCTATGCCTCGCTGAATAAGATAGAAGAGGTACTGTTATTCATAACAAATAACTCTAATAGGCATCTAGGAACAATTAAAGCTTGTTTTCAACACAAGCATGCATAACTCACCCATTGTCTTGCAACCAGAGAGAAAAATCTATCAAAGTACTGGATGGCCAAACTCAGGGCAGATGTTTTTATCCACAGTTGCATAAAATTCAAATATGAAGATTATATATATATATATATATATATATATATATATAGGAAAGTGCACACATATCGTTACGACAAACCATATTCTTGTAGGTTACTTGGTGTAATTTCTATTTCAAGGTTTTAGTCCAGCCCAAATTCCTTTTCTCTCTCATTCCACATTTCTGCACAGTTTGTCCATTATGCATGAGAGGGGAGGGGAGAACAGAAAGCAGAAATGATTGTGATGAAAATGTTTACCATATTAAATTCATTTAGAAAACGGGGATTATTAATACTTTTCGTTATTTTTCATACATCACTAGTGACTAATGTGCGGAAATTGATCATTGATCTACAATCAACTGCAGACGCTCGCGAGAATGTTTATATATGCGTATTATTGTGCCATGGGCGGATCACAATTTGATATACCAATAGTATTGGTATATCAAGTTGCTTTATACCAACACTTTAAATGCATGTTATTTTTTAATGTATGTGGCATATATATATATATATATATATCTTTACAGCAACACTCTTAGAGATCACAAAACACAATCAAACAAAGAGGTCAAGTAGTTGATACTTGATTATTTATAAAAAAACCCTCACACCCCTATAACCATTTTAAGGGATTAGCCTTATCAAAAGAGATATTGCAATTTCTTAAAAGACACAAGTCCTTGCTAAGAAAATAATCATACTATTAAAGTAAAATTCATAAAGGTCTTGGTTGCACATTTACTCATCTTAAATTAAATATAAATTGTATTAAAATTTAATACTAATTTTTTTAAACAAAATTCTTTTCAGTCCTCAGTACTGAATGCTGTGCACCTTAACTGCTATTAAGAAACTTCCAGATGATGACTGATTGCTATGACTTTTGCAAAGGTGGCCAGGTATTAAACTGGTTCAAGAAAAGTGCACACCGAGTCTAATATATGGCAATATGAATTTGTTTATCAACATACGTAGCTTTCATTGTGACATCACAGCGCACAACTGTCAACCTGGATTGTACTGGATCACAACTTTAGCTTGATCCTATCCAATATGGTCCATACACTTTAACATTGATTTTGCCATATGTACTTCTTGAAGCGTGTAAATAATGACCTTCCAAAGGAATATGGATGTTTGAGGATCCAAATAAAGTGCATACTTGCCATTTAATGGTAAGAATCAAATTCCCCCCAAAATTACACCCATTACTGAAATAGGAGTGTTGAATGCCTACATGACCTGTATGACAGATACAATGTTTCGAATCTAGATACCAAATTTTGGAAACACTTTTTACTGCATGCTTTATATTGAACTAACTCCCTATATGCAAAACTGTGCAAAATCTACAAACGAATTTGAACTATTTGAATAAATATAAGTATAGTTTTTGTTCATTCAGCAATTATTGACTGCTGTATTAGTAGCGCCCTTGAAACACCGCAACGTTCGTTGAATTACTGTTTTAGACTGCCGCACAGACGGAAAGACAACTTTATTTTTATTTATTTATTCGGATTCCATTTACATACCAAGTTTATTGTTTGTTAATTATTCTCTACAAAATTTTTAATATCCATTAAACCGTATCAAGTAATCCTGTATCTTCTTACTTTTGGGAAAAAGTGAACTTGTTTACGATGAATCATCGTCGGAGGCCAATGTTCCTAATCTTCCTGTTTTGGGAACGGATTTCACCGTTCTACGACACTTTTGTCTGTGAATATGAAAATATTCCTACCCTCCCTTAACAACTGATGAAGAAACGTCTTTAAACGGAATCAACCATCACTAGAACAGATTAAATGTATACTTGTTCTATGAATGAATCATCGCTCACTCCGCACAACTTGACCCCGGAATGTAAATACAACCTCGTATCCATGAAAGAAAACTAAACTGCTGTCAACGGCGTTCAAGAAATAAAACCTACTTAAAATGCTTACCTTCGAACTTGTAAACGTTATTAAAAACCCCTGTGCATTGAAGTGGATAACCCAAATAGTACGGTCCCATTTAACTTAGGATTCATTCATACCGCCATCTTCGTATAGTGATGTCACTATGACGTCACGGGATGCTGATTTACTGTACATTCATAGTTTCAACCACCTGCCTCACTCAATTAGCCTTATGAAAGCAAGGAATTTGCGCAAGATGTAGGCGCTAGTGTAATTAAGTGTATGTGTGTGTGTGACACCTTGGTGACTTACAAGATAAACCACACGTTTTACTAGAAATACATGTTAGCCCTCTATTTAAATGAATATCACATTAAGTTTTATGCCATCTCTGCTTTCGAGTAGGGGATCTTGAGTTAGTCATTTCCGTCTGTCCAGGGAAAAGCTTGTTAGTACTATTACATGATAACAACTTGGAACTCTTCGCGTTTAAATCAAATCGAGTTTAAATCAACAATTTTCTAGTAGCCGAGGCTCCCCGACTTAGTATCTTTCAAGCGCGAGCACTCCACCGTAAACATTCAAGAACAACTTGGCGCCAAACAGCACATCAGATGGAGAATACAAAAGAGCTGTGCTGGTTGTGTTAAAATTCACGTATAAACTGCAGTGTACGTGCAGGTTGAATCATCCTCCATAATATGTCATTTCTTTCCGTATTACTCCGCTATCTTTTTGTTTGTTATTTTTGTCCGCCTCCAGCTTTACTTATTTTCTTTTCTTCTCCACCAATTTGCTTAAAAAGTGTGTGTGTGTGTGTGTGTGTGTGTGTGTGTGTTTAGATTTTTAACGTAGCTTTAACAATTTTTCAGTCATATCGCTACGATGTCTGCAGTGTGACAGTTTATAGTGATGTCTAACACTGGGGCATCATGCCGCAGACATGTAGCATGATGTCCCACCCAGTCACATTATCCTGACATCAGGCCGACCAGTCCTAACACTAACCTCTTAATGCTGAGCGTCAAGCGAGGCAGCCCTTGATACCATTTTTTAAAGTCTTTGGTATGACTCGGCCGGGGTTCAAACCCGCGACCTCCCGCATCCGAGGCGGACGCTCTAACCACTAGGCCACCGGTGCGGTCTGCTGCTTAAAAGAAACATAATCATCAAGGTATTCATAGGTCGATTACTTAATTTGATTTCTATCCGTTTAGTCTAAAGCATTTTGTTTCTAAAAACTTTTTTGTACTAATCCGATTAGTCTAAAGCAATTTTCCCACATGTTTACAAAACTTTCCAGCGCCGGATCGGAGTGGGAGGGGGCTTTCCAGGGTTTCCGCCCCCTCACCCCCCAAAGAAAAGAACAACAGCAATAACACCCGCCCCCCACCACACACACACAAACGTACAGTCACTGGCCACTTGAAATTTGACCAACATTTTATTCTTACGCACGTTTATTGAGTCTTATGTACACTCTGAGTATACAGACTTTTGCCTGTTGCTTTGGTGCCCTTTCGAGGAATTTGTCAGGGTCCTTTTGAGTTTTGGAAACTTCCCCGCCCAATACTTGACTGATCCGTCCCTGCTTTTTGTACTAACTCCTTGTGATAACCTTCTTCCGTTGACATTGTATAAGATTTTTATTTTTACATAGGAAAATAGGAATGTTTGTAGGATTTTTTGACATATACTACTATGACTACAGCTTGGAATTAGGTCATTTATTTCTTACACTCACAAATCTTGCTTTTGCAAACCGAGAAACCGTACTGAATGCAATAAAAAAGAGTTACGTGTTTGAGAGAGAGAGAGAGAGAGAGGTGTACACCTTAAAAGCACATTCAGTACATACCTCGGTTTGCCTGGATAAGCCAGTTTTAAAGGAGTGGGGGTAGGGTCGCCTAAAAGGCACTGTTCTGATCGAGAGACAGACAGACAGACAAAGGGAGGGGTTATTTGGATCGCTTCGAGAATGTTCTCACGCCCATTGAATAATATACAAACTTGACCTTGTCTCCTTTTGTGGCCGATGTAACTTTAATTTTCTCTTCTTGTTTTGTTAAGGAAAGATATATTTTGTTGATGTATTTTGGGCCACAAATGTTACTAAGACGTAAACTTAAAAATAAACAAAAATGCTACACTGAATTATTCCTCCAATACCAGGTACGGACTTTCGTTTTTAAATGGACAAGGGAGGTAAATCCCTTAGACAATTTGTAACCTTCGTAAGGGTTTTGTTCCTTTAATAGCGTCGCTTGGAACACATACATTACTAACATATGGGTTCCACTCTATAGTTTCATATTTTGCACAGGCTTTAATTTCGAAAGAACAATGTGATGTCGGCATTAAACTTATGAGAGCATATGCTATTTTAACAAAGAATCCAGGAATAATTATGTTGGCAAGAATTGGTTTCATTTAATAATAGAGTATCTACCAGATACTGCAGATAGTTTAAGTGTGAAAGTTTGAGCTCACACTTTATAATTCTCTAAAATTAATATTACCATCTCGTGTAGAGGAGTTAGTTTTTTTCACTGCGTCGACTGATGCAAACATATTCATCCAACCAGATACGTTCCACTCCACATTGAGATAGCACACCTACGCTGGGTCAACGTCGTTTTCTACATTGACCCAACCTGACCTAATGACATTGGCCCAACCAGTGCCGGATTACCAAATAGGCAGAGTAGGCACAGGCCTAGGAGCCCCGCGACAGCGGATCAAAATAATATTGAATTGATTTGATCTTGACGTATTAGGATATAATTTTGCGAGGGGGCTTAATCCGGCACTGGGCCCAACGTCATTATGCGCATCAGCCCTCTGTTTGGCCAACATTTGCACAACGATACGCATCGTCGAATCAACGTCGACCCAACGTTAAATTTCTATGATCTGTCTGGGCGAAAGTTGACACGATACGTTAGCCCAACAGGTGACCAATGAGTAATATAACGATGGGTCAACGTTATTTAGTCAAGTTGGGACGACGTTGGAGATAAATTGGCATCCGCTGGGCCAACATTGGTCCAACGGATGATAAATGAGTAAATGATGTTTGACATCCATATGTGATATCACGTTACATTTTACATGAATCGATATGTGTAATGTTCTATAAAAAAGATTCTCAGAAATGTACAGATATAAAACTTATGAACTCATGAAAACAAAACCTTCGTACATGATACAAACTGAAAACTATTCCAAGCAAAATTTTCCAGCAAATACCCATCTCACCCGGCCCCCCCCCCTCCGAAAATGCAACAAACGATCACGTACTGAACCATTAAAAAAAGTTGTTTCACGTAAGGTTTCTACAAATGTAGCTTAAAGGGGCGTCACATGATTTATTTTATAGGTAGAAAATTATTAACGTGGAAAAACTTGGCCCAACATCGGGCCAATGCATACATCCTAACGTACGACATTGTAAAATAGAACAACGATAGCCGACTAGTGTTTATCCAACGTCGGAATTACAAATGCCGAACAAAGCTGGCCAACAACATATTCTAAAATTGCAATTGAAGACTGATCCGTTGTTAAGACATCAAGAAACATTTTACATACAGACATACAAACTGACACATATAAATGCATAAATAGCTGAACATTACACTGTGTTTCAAATTGATAAATATCGGCAACCATGTATATTACATATAAGGAGATATATAACCTGACATTTACAATACATTAAAAGCTGAACGTTACAATTTATGTGAAATTGTTATATACAGGCAGCCTTGTATGCGAACGCGCGCGAATGTGTGTGTGTGTGTGTGTGTGTGTGTGTGTGTAAAAAGTATTAAAATACAGTATTTGTGACAAATCAAGAACCTTTATGAAATCGAAATCTGTTTGGTGCTATATATTACAGTAGTCGTAAAGAGTTTTATCTACTTGGTAACAAAGTATGCATACATGTATGATCATGTGTTCAAGAAGTTTCTAATACACTGCTTAACATTGGAAATATATTTTCAGCCTTAAAATATCTACTTGATATCTGAATCAAAACATCAAAATTTAAATTTAACTAATTATCACAAACTGCTCTCCCTGTATCGAATCATGCCATTTGTTGTTTGAGTAGTTTGGGCGTTAGCGAGTGAGCATATCGTGGACTAATATTACAATCTCGTTACGGTTAGGTCCCTTTGTGAATTTGCGAATACTTCTGTTGGCGTGAATCAGTTTCATTTAATTTAAAATTTGTTGTGTACCAGATGTTGCCATTTCTAGTTAGGTGTGATTACAACAGCGTCCGAATGGCAAATAGAGGTTCAGAGTGTATGCTTAGTTTTAGAAAGCACACTTATGTACCAAATATACGAGATGAAAGGAACAAAGTTTCTAGCAGGACCGATTTTCATAAAATTCAGTGACAAGGAAAAATACAGAATTTCGGCTATTTGGTAATATTTATTCTAGCTGACATGATACATTTAAACGGATGCAGAGTTATTCTATACTAACTGAAAGTACGACATAATTACCAGCTACAGTTATAGAGAATTTGTGTTTTGGTCTTAGGAGGTGAAAGACGTCCCCGTTTCTGGCAGTTTTCGTTTCAAAGATTTAACCTCAGGCAGACGACATACAGGCTAGAAAGTGACATTTTGTTAAAACTTACTGTCTGAATATACCTCTCCGTTTGTTTTTATTCCCCTACCGAATTAAAAAACGAAAGGTACAATGAGGTAAAAGAGGCACAGAACTTAGTCAGTTGATTTATTGATTTATAATTTCAAACCTGATTATGCCCCGGGGGGGGGGGCGGCCTAACAACGTTAACTTCTGCGCGTTTCACTCCAAACTGAAGTTCTCCGTGTAAAAGATGACCATGCTCGCCAGTCATTTCCAGTTCCTGGACAGGTCCATTTTCAGGGAAGGGGTGTGTCTAAGACTACACATGTATGTACATAGAAGGAAAATACTAAGTCGTCTGCTTCCGATATTTACAATGTCGAATCAAGCAAAGTTAAAGAATGAGAACTACAAATTTGCCTTTTACGTGGATTTAACAAGAGGTGCAATTTCTATGTTCATGTGTGCAAAGAGATATAACTCTGACTCACAACAGTCTGGTAATTTACGGAATTATCGGGCAGTTACCGAATAGGATGAACTACGTCACAATGTTGGCTGAGCAAGAGACTCGCTCATAGTGTACGCAATATGGCGCTGTGTTAGTATGGAAAGTCCGTTAAGCAGGGCCACTCTGGTCACAGTCAGGTTAGAAATTATAAATCAATAAATGAATTGACAAAGTTCTTGGCACTTTTTATCATATTAAAGATTTCCGTTATTAATATCAATAGGGGGTACAAACAAACGGGGAGGTATATTCAGACTATCGAACGTATCCATAGCGCACGGGAGATAAATCTGTTGAAACAGTCCTAACGTGTTGAGTCCATCTTAAGCGTAAATAGGTTTGGTTGCTTTACGGCACAGGAACACAAGAAGGTTATTTAGTGCCGAGATAATTAGAGTAAAGTGCCTTGCCCAAGGACACACCACGGTAGCTTACCAAGTGTGGTCCGATGGATGGATTCTAACCCGCACCCTTTGTTGGAACCCGTTGACTGCCATCAAATCCATAGAATTACATTCATATTTTATTTTGTACTTAAGTAGCACATATACGAGAGAGTGTGAGTACCGTGAACTATTTTCTAAATTTGATCTTGCCATCCCATGCAGGGATTTTTGTTCGTTTAATTACGCTGCTTAAGGACTCACGGTACTAATTCAGTTCCCATAGTAAACCTATGCAAACACCATGATATTAAAAATTCAATAACTTAAAATTTCTGCGTGCCCATGATCAAACCTATATTTATCAGTATAGATGAAACCTGGATGTCAGCTTCTGTGTAGAGGAAAGGATATGTGCCGTGGCAATTTCTGGACCTGCATGTGTTTGAAACATGTGCTTTCAATTCCGCACCAAAGAGTCAGGTACTAATTTTAGTAATGAGTGTTCCAAACTCAAGACTGTTAAAGGACTGGAATTCCATCAATAAAACAATGTCTCTATTTTTTTTCACTTACAACTAGGATAAGCTCTCAAAAGATTCTTTTTCCTAAAACATAACTTACATTATTAACCAATCCTGGCCAGCCAAACCCATATATACTCTATTAAATGTTCACCCATTTCCAGGCTGGTTCCCATTTTTCCATACCATTAGTACCGTGTGTCCTTAAAGCACATAGATTCATCACCTAGATCATACTATAGGTTCCACTCCAGATTTTCGTATTTTGCACAGTATAATACATGGAAGGGAAAGACGAGATCGTATGATATATTACCAAAGAATTAGCGATGCTTTATGTAGGCGTGAATCAATTTCACGCTAGAATCAATATTTACCAGATGTTACAGTTATCGAGCTCACTGTAATTGTCACAGGGTTCGAATACGAAATTACGCCTTCAGAGTGATAGTCCAGTTTTAAAAAGCAAACATTTGTTGCAAATATTTGAGATGAAAAGAAACACGTTTGGCATGTCTTTAATTGTCTTGACAAAGAGGAATTAAGGTACTTGAACTTCCATACGCAGTTGTAGGAAAATTGGTTTATACGAACGTAAATGCGACAAAAATACCGAATTTATACTATTCTGGATACATTTTTGATAGTTCACAAGCTGGTTTGAAACTGGTGCAGACTTAGTCTGACTTGAATAAGAAGACTGAATCTTCAGCTACGCATATAGATAAATCTCGTTTATTTTCGAACACAGTTTCCGTTTTTGGATCATACGAGATAAAAAGTCCCAGTTTTGGATCGTATGAGATGAAAAAAGTCCCAGTTTCTTGGCAGCTTTTGCTGCAAGGATTTGAACTCAAGTAAACAGCATATGTGCTACGAAGTAAAATTCTCTGATAACTTTTGTAGCATGATCATAGCGCAGGGGATATAAAAATCAGCAAAACTCCATTGCTTATCATCAAACTCATTTAATGACTTTCAGATAATTAATGGCAGCTTTGTACTCGTTTAGATTATGAACCAAACACTGGTAGGCGAGGTGTTTCACGTCCACCAGCAACAGTAATAAATAAATTTTATCTTAACGCAAATAAGCTAAAATATTACAACACGTTCTCCTCGAGTTGGATCTTGCCATTTTGTATTGAAGTGATATCGTTGTCTGACTGTCAGCATACATTATACCAGTTTCTAAAATTATAACTACTATCTTAGAGAGTGAGTCATTTTCGATTTAGCTTGAATATCATGCAATCATCTTCCAGATCATGCTGTAAGATATCTTGCCCATTGTCATATCCACAGCGTTCGAATGGGAAACTACGTATTGAAAGACAACTCTAAGTGTTAAAAAGCATACTTGATAAAATTGTTAACATAGTTGGAGGAACTGTAAAATTAAATATTCATTGATATCTTTTCTCTAGATAAATAAGAAAATGTCGGTGGAGAAAAAGTCGTTAATACAATTTACCATGTAACATTATCTGCACTTACTGTTGCCTACATTACGCTTTTGAAAAAGCTATTGAAGTGAACATTTGGTCCCTGTCAACAATGAATATTAAAGAAGTTCTAGACCTAATCCCTACTTGATGTACATTTTCCTACGTCTGATTTTTAAATCTAGTTAAATTTTACGGAACCAACTTGTCTAATTTTTCCAATGATGATCTTATGTAAGTATGGTTCAATATCTCATAAAATTTTTATTGTTGCCGCCGTAAAACCTGTACTCATTTTTTTCTTGAACGAATCTCTAAAATCTTTAAATGATCACTATGCTAAATATTTGCTTATTCCAAGTCTTTTCTGCTTACGATTAGACGTATAAAAGGAATCTGTAATTTACTTACACTTCCTTTGGATTCGGTAAAGCAAGTATCAATGTTTTCATCGTTGATTTATTTAAATCGCAATCTTCAATGTACATTTAGCTACTAATTGCATGTATACAAATTTACATATGTATTTTCTCTATTTTAATTTAATTTATGTTAGAATATTCAGTGCGAATTACTTTTTTTTTGGCTAGAGCATTTCACTATTATTTTCAGAGACGTACCAAAAAATAAAAGTAAAAAGTTGTAAATAATGTAAAAAGAATAAAATTAAATATTGAAGAAAAAAAAACTATCTTTAACTTTTGACTTTGTTGCAACGCTTTCAATAATGCCCGACAGAGTATCGAAAACGTTTGACCTAGGTGTAGTATATATCGAAACTGCACAATTTATGACGCCAAGGCAAGATCACATGTTCTGTTCAGCTTTTGTATTAGTCTATTAGTCAGGGCCCATTTTATTCTTAATGCTAACACGTGTCTTTATGCGTGAGTATCACACCTGAGATCAGCTCCTCCATGGGGCCATTATGTTTTCTAGGCTTTCTCTTTTGCGTACAGGTGGTATCTTTGGGATCGTTTTATTTATTTATTTTGTCATTCTGTTACGTGGCTGTCATGCATGAACACTGTACAGGACTCCGCTATTCCCTGATGTCAACCTGCCCGATACGTTACTTCATGTATTCAAGTAGCAACTTTGGATTTTGTATATCATGCCTAAACGTCAAACTATCTGAGCCATTTCTTCGCCCCCGAAGTGAATATTTGCATTTTATGCATTTTTTAAAAATATCCAATGAGGTAAATTTAAAATATTAGGTTTTCCAATTTCTTTATATAATTTCATGGTTATTTTATTATACACCCTCACAGTTTATCTTCACATATCTTTTAATTACATTTCTGAAATACTTTCGAAGAAAGAACATATAGTTTAAAAGTTTATTTTGGTCTCTTTATATTTGCATGTTTGTCTGAAGAACATATATGAAAGTAAGTATCCCATGGTTAGTCGCTCCAGACCTGGAAATAATTAACAACAGCTTGACCATTACTGTAACCCTTGGGGCATTATTTATGTGTGTGTGTGTGATTTGGATTTTTAACGTAGCTTTATCAATTTTTCAGTCATATCGCTACGATGTCTGCAGCGTGACAGTTTAAATTGAGGTCTAGCACTGAGGCATAATGTCGCAGATATGTAGCATCATGTACCGCCCAGTCACAGTATCTTGACATCAGGCCGACCAATCATAGCACTAACCTCTTTATGCTGAGAACATAGCGAAGCAGCTGCTAATACCATTTTTATAAGTCTTTGGTAGGACTCGGCCCGGGTTTGAACCCGCAACCTCCCGCATTCGCTGCGGCGGACGCTCTAACCACTAGGCCACCGGAGCCGTCATTATTTATGTGTTGTAGGAATTCGAATGTGTCAATTGTGTTTCAGAAATTTATTAGTTTGCTCCTTGAGTTATCATTCTTTCTTTAAGACAAGTGTTGTGTCGATAGAATAAGGCGGGTGAATTCAACAACGAACCAGTTAGATACGTGAGGGAATACCTTCATGGACAACCTAAAGCGTAAGCGGGAAGACGGAGTGAGGGAAGAATCGTCTACCGATGAAGGCGTTATCTTCGACATTTATTTAACACGCCTAGGAAATATTACCTTATACAAAGGATATATTGTATCTCTCATCTTTCCATAGTTGCCCTGCGTGAACATTTCTTTAGCTAATCGGAAGAAGAATTTATGAAGCAAGTAGATACTCTGGAAGACCCTTACATAAAGAGGAGGCTCAGAAGAGCCGTCAGTTAAGGATCAAAGTCAGGCAAAACACCTGAAATGACCAAGGATAGAGGAATAGATAACGCAGCCTAATCTGAACCATCATCTAACTTTCTGAGACGATCGGCAAGACCGTAGGAAAGAACTTGGGCTAAGAGCGATTTTTTTCTCCGCATAGCTTAGGCTAACGCGACATGGATCGTTCTAGCAGCCGTCCGTATGCCATTTTTAAGGGTTGTATATTGTTCATCTCGTCCAGAATTAACTCGACCTTAACATTAGGCATTGCGAGACTTATTCTGCTTTGGTGTTTACCCTTTGTCAGGACCAGAATCACGCTTTACAGCCTTGACTAGGAAGCGTCCGAAAGTAAATTGTCCAGCCAGTGAGAAGAGCCCGCACACGAGTGATGCACCTTCTAGCGCTATAGCGAGAGGGGCATCCGCCAGAAAAACTAGCATCCCCACAGCCGCAATCGCGACGCATATGTCTACAGTGTAAAACACAGCAGTTATACCGTCATCTTTCGTCAATACTTTTAACAGAGGGAGCGTCGCTGCTTAGTCTCAGACCTGAGCTGAACTTCAGTGTTGCCAATCTTTCAAGGCGGTACTTATAGGACTGTCTTCGTAAGTTACAACAGGAAGAACGGGCAATACCCATGATTCTATTGTCGTTCATGTTTAAGGGTCTCCACTCTCCAGATTCGGATACCCTAAAAATAGCTAGTTCACGATCTTTAACATCAAAACAATCTTTGTTTGCTGCATCATTGGCCTCATTAGGATTTGCCAAACCCATGAGTTTGTTTGTGTTCTTATCTAGGGGACCCAGCGTGAGAGCAGTCAAATTCGCTCCGCTCAGATTGTTGGTAGAATTGTCAACGGATGATTCCATCGTTGTGTTTTGAGGGGCTGTTGGTTCTGCTAGGAACGTAATTTTAATTTTATCCATATCTAAGGGACCATTCATGCTATTGCCAGCGTTGGGGACACTATCCGCGTCTTGGTGATTTTCATTTTCTTTCAAGTTTCCGTGACTGATTGTCGCGGACCGGCTGTTAGTGTATTGTTTTTTCACTGAGTCGTGGTCCATCGTAGAATCTTATATTGAGCCAAATCTTTCAATAAAGATTTACTGACTTTCCTATATACAGAGTCAACTTTTTTCAATAGAGCTTTACGGACATTTTTACATATAGAACCAAATCTTTCAATAGAGATTTACCGATATTCTTACATATAGAACCGAACCCTCCAATAGAGATTTACCAAAATTCTTACATATAGAACCAAACCTTTCAATAGAGATTTACCGATATTCTTACACATACAGCCAAATTTGTCAATGGTGATTTACTGACATTCTTTTACATATATAGCCAAATCTTTCAATACTGATTTACTGACATTCTTACAAATACAGCCAGATTTTTCAAGTTCAGATATAAATTTAAAGCACGAAGGTGCTCATTATAGATAGTAAATGAGTACATTCAGATTCTGCTGTGGTCTCCGGAAGAATATCCTTGATATGTAGCGATCATGTACACAACACTGTCCTTTGCCAAATTAAGCAAGTCTCTTTAATTTAAAGGACAATCTGATATCGTTATTTTACTGGTATTATGTATACTTAATTTGTATTATTTGTAGTGTTTTTTCAATTATTGTTATTATCGTGTACAGTGCGCGCTTAGCCATTTAACAGCGTCATCATTAGCAAGGTGCAGAGCCTGCATTCCACCGAGGAACTTTGTCGGTGGACAGTTGTTCACAATGTGTGACATGGTCTGAAGAGCTCCACAGCAACAGGAAGAGTCAGTGGCCTGGCCCCATCGAACAAGGTTGACTGCACAAAGATCCTGTCATGTCCGAAAGCGGTTCAGCACAGTCCACAGATGACGTGGAAGTTTGAAGTCAGACAGATGGCTCAGCTACGAGGGAGTGGTTTACAACATCTGTTGAAGACCACTCGACACTCCATGCCGAAATAGCTGTCATATCCTCCGGCAACGAACCTAACCAGATTGGGCGCCTCGAAGTCAAGCGGACTGCTGGATCTGATGTGATGTCCATATACAGTGGAAGTTTCTCACTGGCATAGACCTTAGCCAACACCTTTGCAATTGTTTCCTGGCGACGCAGATGTGGAGGAGGAATGTTGCTGAGTACCAGTAGCAGTGGTAAAGGAATAGGATATAGTGTTCCAGAGGTTATGCGCATTATTGTGTTGAGCTGGACATCGCTTAACTTGGTGTGCGATGATCGAGACAAGACAGGAGCGCAATACTCGGCTATCGAATAGCAGAGGGCCAGTGCTGATATCTTAAGTGTCTGAACACTAGCGCCCAAGGGAGAGCCAGCCAGTGTGCGGAATAGGTTGTTTCGAGTGCTTAGTTTTGCTGCATTTTCTTCAGGTGGTTGTAGAATGTCAGTGATCTGTCCAGAGTCACACCAAGGCATGTTGATGTCGGGTCGTTTTTATTTGCTGCCCATTGAGGAGAATGTAAAGCTCACGGTTCGCATTTACATTGTTAAGGTGGAAGACGCTGGAGACTGTATTTGTCGCGCTTGGCTGTAGGCACCATTTCTTGAAGAAGTCCGTCATATCCTCCAGGTCCTTTTCCAGTACCCCCTCAAGCTCAGTAAATGAACATCTTTGGGTCCCAAGAGCAATGCCATCTGCTTGCGTGAACTTGCGCGACTGTATTACAGGTAAGTCATTGATACAGACACTGAAAAAACTTGGCGAAAAGAACAGACCCTTGTGGAAGTCCATTAGTGTGACGCCTTCAGGAGCTACAGCTCTCTCTCTGACGAGCACCCTGAAGCGCCTGTCGTGTAGGAACAGTTCGATATTCTCAAATATTCAGCACGGCAATACTCGGGAAATTTTCAACAACAGCCCTGCATACCAAACCGTGTCATATGCCGCTGTTAGATCAAGAAAAACAACTCCTGTAGGTAGGGCAAGGACTTGATCGCAAGTGCTACGGCCATTCCTGAAGCCTGCCTGCTCAACAGTTATGAAATTCTTCATGTAGGACCAATTCTGTTCGAGAATCAGGTGCTCCAGTACCTTAAAACAGACTGAAAGCAAGGAGATCTTTGCTAGGTTTTAGGATTACAATAATCTTTGCCTGGCGCCACAAAGTCGGCATGCACTTTTCCTTAACAACCAGGGTGCAAAAAGTGACAAGCCATTCCTTTGCCTTCGGGCCAAGATGCTTGAAAAACTCAGGCAGGATGTTGTCATATCCTGCTGCTTTGCCTGATTTGATACTGCATAGCACCGTTTCAAGTTCAATTGTAAATGCGTCTGGAGTATTTTGATCTAATTCATCTGACTTCCGACGGCAGTATTGTCGACACTCATCTCGTACTTGACGTTGGTGCTGTTTCTCCAGGGGTGCTTTTGCCACTTGTAATAAGTGGCTAGCTACAGCATTTAGTTTGACAACAGGGTGAGCTTGAACTGGTGGTTGCTGAGCGGTGGCAAGTTATCGAATCAAGCTCCAGCATTCCGTCTGGAGCGTGTAAAGTTGAGTGATCCTGTAGTTTCCTCCGAGCGAGTGCGCTTGGCAGTGTCCAGGGATTCGATTAGGTGATCTGCTATGTCTGGGTCTACAGATGCTTCATACTCCTTGAGAAGAGCCTGACATTCTTCATCCAAACAGGGAGTATAGACTGGACGACGACCACGAGGGACAGTGTGAGTGTTTGCCTTGAATATGGCTCTTTGGAAGAAGTGGTAGGATTCCTTGACTGCGATGCAGCGAGATGGTATAGTGACTAGGCTCTGCTCCAGTATGTCAGTATATTTCGTCCAATTTGATTTGAGGAAGTTCCAACGCCGCTGTAAAGAGTTGTGTGTAGCTGGTTGCTGAAGTCCAATATGGATAAGTATTGGTCTGTACTGACTGTGTGGGAAGTCGTCTAGAACAGTTTGGCTTACTGACTGAGGATGGTCACCAATGGAGCTGACCCAGCAGATGTTCGGTGAGTAGTCCTTTTGCCATCTTGCAGAATGAAAGGTTCCACGTTGCTTGGAGTCGTGGGTCAGAAGGAGGTCATTGTTCATTGCCTACTCTACCAAGTGTTCCCCGTCTTCATCGGAGTGCGAGTAGCCCCAGTCAGGGTGATGACTGTTGAAGTCACCAATATAGACAGGTGGGTGTTTGAGAGTTAGAAGCATATTATTGTCCCAGTGGGCACTGGGCGGTTTGTAGACATTAGCAATCTGTACCCTCCAACCTGGACCACATCGCAGAATATGGTAGAGGAAACTGGAGAGGCATCAGTAATGTCTCAACGTGCATGATTCAATGATTATATGTCATGTATATATGTATTTTGTAACTGGCCATATGTCCAAAATCAAATTAACGGTCTTCCTGAACAGTGACACTTTTTTTGTAAGCAACATAGTACATTAGCTAATATTTCTCTGTGATTATAAATACAATATTCAGATCATTATTAATTGTAAATGTGTTTACTTCATTTTGATTTAAAGATACAGTATTGATTCTGAGTTTTGAGGGTTCCAGACAAGAAATTTTCTATTAAATTGACATAGTATTTCCAGAAGACGGTAACTGCAACATTGGTCAAGTGGATGGTTATTTAAACTTTTTACTTGACATCCGAAGCGGGATCAGTCTTATTGTTTTGCTTAGTTTTTAAGTTGGGTGGATTTATTTATTCAAAGTATTATTCACTGGAATTACGAAGTGCTCAATAATATTCCTGAAGTTAAATATTAATTTGCAATTATAGTGAATTAAGTCAAGGACGTTTTGGATTATATTTTTGTGAGACATCAAAAGACTGTTAACGTATCGCGACAATCCAGGCCATTGATACATTAGCACATTCGAGACTACAGGCACATCAACACGTTCAATATTGGAATTTATTTGGAATACCACAGGAACTCAATTAGAACTTCATACATTTGGACTTGTGATAGAATTGTTGGGACTGTTTGGAATTTAACTCACAATACTGTAAGTTCTTTTTAAATGTTCACTTTATATTCTAGGGAAAATAAATTATTTGTTGAATTTTACAAAACTTGTTGGTTGTCGCTCTTTTCTGTTACTTAATTTAAGTAATGAAAATTCCCTTTATGAACATATATCCATTTTAATATGTGCATTTGGAAGCAGGTTCCAATGTAATTGAAGACAAGAATAAAAACAACAGAATCAGTGAAATGTTTTAATTTAAATATTATTATTCTATTAAGCTGAAATACTTAATAACACTACTTAGTAGCAGGAAGCAATGCTATTATCGATAGAAGCGTTTGGTCATCGATAGAAGCGTTTGGTCAATTAGCTTAGCATATTATATACATCAAAAGTACGTAAGAACTGAAACACATTAAAAGCTCAAAGCTAAATACCAGTCATTATCTACCTTTTATGAAAAAAATAATTTCTACATTGTTTTCAATATTGGAACAAAAATAATTGCGAATTTGGCGAAAGAACCCTAATTAAGATCTTAAGGTCAGCAGTGTCAAACTTTGTTAGTCTGGCTGACCAGTGTCAAACTTTGTTAGTCTGACTGATCAGTGTCAAACTTTGTTAGTCTGACTGACCAGTGTCAAACTCTGTTAGTCTGACTGACCAGTGCAAACTTTATTAGTTGGCTTGACCATTGTAAAATTTTCTTATTCTGACTGACTGCTGTCAAGCTTTGTTAGTCTGACTGACCAGTGTCAGACTTTGTTATTCTGACTGAACAGTATCAAACTTTGTTAGTCTTACTGACGAGTGTCAGACGTTAATTCTGGTGGACTAGTACACACTCTGTAAATCTTTTCGCTTTTGTTCATATTCGTAACTGCTTCTGATCATCGCATAATGTTGTGGATTTATTTTTGTTTGCATCCATGGATTTGGCAAAGTCTACCATTTTCTTCGGTGCTTTAATTTATTAATATGCATATCGTAGGAAAAGATCAAGGCATGCAGTTCCTAAAACTCCTAACATGCGCCGGAAACAGAGTTTGCACTATCAGCCAGTCACAAACAAGCTTCCAAGAGTAACATCATTGTGATAACAACATCTCAAACTCAAACTCAAGCTCATTAGTTTATCCTACGAAGGATGTTTGTTAAAAGGCAACGTAGTTTACACTGCTGTGTTAACTTCACGGTTTGAAACGACAATGATCTTCACAAATTTGATACTTCATTCATAAATCGCTTTAAAAACAATATAGAATTACACTCTTGCCACTTCATGCATATATTTTGTTTGCCATTAAGCTTTGTAATGTAGAAACTTTTTCCTTTGGGCGTTGTAATGTAGAACATTTTGCCTTTTTGGCGTTGTAATGTAGAATCTTTTTCCTTTGGGCGTCGTAATATAGAACATCTGACCTTTTTGGCGTTGTAATGTAGAACCTTTTTCCTTTGGGCGTTGTAATATAGAACATTTGGTCTTTTTGGCATTGTAATGTAGAACATTTGCCATTTTGGCGTTGTAATGTAGAAGCTTTTGCCTTTGAGCGTTGTAATGTAGCTCTTTTGGCCTTTTTGGCGTTCTAATGTATAACACTTTGCCTTTTCGCGTTGTAATGAGAACATTTTTTTAAATTAATGGGCAGAAACCTTTATCTTGAGTAAAATGTTCGTTCGAATAAAAGTAGACTATTCCTTTCCAGAAGTAAGTAAACACTAAAAAAAGGAATTTCATTTTAAATACAGCCAATTTACAAATTAGAAATCTCAAAGTATAAAACATATAACAACATCAATTACGCGAGTTACAATGGCATGAAACACTTTGGTTAACGTCATCAGTTAATAAAATCTCCGTATGTGGAGAAGCCAAGTAACCGAGTGTCGTTTTTATGTGGAATAACATGGAATATTTACCAAAATCTTAGTTGCCTGCGACAAGTACACCTTATGCCCCACCCCATCCCCCACATCTCATGAGAATAATCGACAACCTTCCAACCAGTCATTATCGTAGAACTTCAATGTTACATGTTGAAACTATTTGGTAAGTGTATTGTTAATAATAATAATAATAATAATAGTACTAATGAAACTAAAGTTTAACGCAGTGCCCAAAAGTTGATGTTAATGGAAATTAATCATATAACATGGCTGACATAAAGAACTATAATTATCTCTCTTTTTGCGACATCTGAAGCTGGAAACAAACCACTCTCCAGTTCACGATATATCGTGCATAGAGAAGACGATCGACCAGTAAAGTAAAAGCCTGAAATTTTCATTGTCTTGTTGGCACATAAACAGAGCTGCTGTTTATCCGTTCCTGCATGGAAATATACAAATATTTCAAAAGCGTTTACAACAGATGAGTTTTCCCCAGTCTATAGTTTAGTGTACACATTACAGTAGATAAATCTTCCCCAGTCTATAATTTAGTGTACACATTACAATAAATAAATCTTCCCCAGTCTATAATTTAGTGTACACATTACAATAGATGAATCTTCCCCAGTCTATAATTTAGTGTACACATTACAGTAATAAAAGTCTTCCCCAGTCTATAATTTAGTGTACACATTACAATAGATGAATCTTCCCCAGTCTATAATTTAGTGTACACACTACAGTAATAAAAGTCTTCCCCAGTGTACGCATTTTCACGACCTGCAGGAGCCTGTATTTCAATTACATGGGACACGTGAACGTCCAGCTTATAAGAAAAGATCCTGGGACACTGAAAAACACAAATGCAATAATTGTGGTTTGCAGCTACAAGATTTAGTCTTCATCAAAGATACGCGAAATTTAAGCATATAATTTATACCTCCCCAACCCAACACACACACACACACACACACACACACACACACACACACACACACACACACACATTAATTATATTTTATATGCTCCCGGAGTTTTAAAAATGCAGAGATACAGAATGAATATAACTTATCATCGAAGTTTAATCATTGTAGATGATTTTAAAATTATAGAATACATTATTACATTCTGTAAATATGGGTCCTGTAATAAAAAACGTGGAAAAAGTGGCAAGTGTTTTGTAAAAGTATATAAAGATCACATAATCACACAACCTCAAATCAAATGATATAATTTGTTTAGAGAGAGAGAGAGAGAGAAATCCATTTCAATGTTCGTTGAAAAATCCGAAGATAAATCATTTGTTCTAGGAGTGCTTGACTTAAGCTTGGATAATTACACACAGTTAAATATAATTACTTAGATATAACACTGTTTATTTAATACGTGCATTGATATATATATCCCATTCATTTATTGGTTTCCATCACTGTGATGGAAATCAATAAATGAATGGGATTTCCATCACTGAGCTAGCACATGATATATATATATATATATATATATATATATATATATATATATATACCATATATATATATAAGTATATATATATATATATATATATATATATACACATGCGCCTGAATGAATTAATAACAAAAGAGTTGGTATAAACATATACACTAAATACGGTAAGAGTTTCTTTTATGCTTTGGAATCTGTGTTAAATACACCAACTGATTATGCAGATAGAGCATGTCCAGTAAAAATTGAGGATTTGAAAAAAAAAATGAAAATAAATTTTATATATCAGTAATTATGTATGAACCATTGAAAGAGCGAAACAGCAGTATGTGGAGAGGCTATATCAACTTTGTTAGAATATCCTAATTATAGAGTAAATCCACAATGACCCTGTTAATCATGTTTCAACATGATGGACCTAATGACTACAAACATGGAAGGCACAGTTACGTTCGAATCAAAAGGTTTTACACAATGAGCATATTTGTAAAAATGCTTGAATATCTTTGACGTACCAGAAAAATAGCAGAACACAAATGCATTCCATCAGTGTTTTGTTTGTACCTTAAATCAATCAACGATGAATATAATCCAAATGTTTACAAAAAGAAGTGCGATATATTTTCGGATATGTTGGGTAAGATTTAAAAAATAATGCGTGAATAATCAGGAATCAACCAAAATGTAATTACAAACTCCATGCATGGGCCATTGGCTACTGGATATAGTTAACATGCTTTTGACTGGCATACCTAAATTCAGTGTTCATATTACATATTTCAGAGTTGTAAAAACACTTACATTCTGCTATTTTTGAAAGGCGTATGACTAGAAATGATGATCTAAGTCTAGAAGGACAAATCTGCACGTACATGAGGTTGGAAGAGCAATATGTAGTTACCCTTAGTAACAGTTGGATTCGCTTGACAGAAACCAAGGGCACATCTCTGTTCAAGATAGGTGTAAGTACAGCCTAAGAATCCAATGACTCTTGTGAAACGCATTTTGTTGCGGTATAACAGTTACATAGATTTGTCGACGAACAGATAGGCTGATGAACAGATTGATATTTATTCCCAAGTAGGGATGGTGCCTGATAGTATACTCATATATAAAATTGCAAGGCAATGAAACTACCTGCCAGCTAGAGCTTGGTTAAGTTTGATATCGACCAATGAATGTGTGAAGACATAGTACAAACCATCAGTACTTACTGGTATCTTTGATAAGGCTTCTAGTCCCATCATTATTAAACAAAACCAGACCTGCAAGTAAGAATCATTTCTTAATGAACAGGACTTGGCAGTTTATATGCATTTATTAATTACAAACCGCGGAAAAAATCTGGCACAAAGAGTAGAATAGTACGTTAGGACATGTTTGGTACTCAGCATGCAAACTATGGGACGAAGATGAAAATCTTTTTCTCAGAATCTTATATATGTCTAATCGTGTTTTCCAACTTAGAACACCGGTGGAGAAGATCTGTATCGTTCACCACATGACTGTTTTTTTACACCACATGACGTTAAAATAGCGTTTTGATTGGATGGCGTACTGACGTACATGACATTGAAATCGTCTGCTTCTATTTTACCACTTCTCTTTTTGTAGATATCATATCTATCTGCGTTTAAGATTATACACTTTTTCCTAATTTAAAAACACATTGAATGTATATTGTGTTCTTTATATGCTATAATTATACCGACTAGGCGGCATTTCGCTTATAATTTACGCAATTTTAGGCAGGAATGCGATGAAAAAAATTCCTTTATTATGTATCGGTGTTAGATAGGAAAATTCCATCTTCGGGATCAGATGCCTCTGATTTAATACAACATTCTGACCGCTGGATAAACATGACACACTTCACGTGAGGATACCATGCTATTGACTTCTCAGATACCGAATGCAATTTTGTTGCAAGTTTCAAAACTGAACAATCCCCAAGTTCATCTATCTTCCACCATCTGTTAGATATATGTTATTTTTGTGTCGCTCTTAGGGTTAGCTATCTTGAGAGTTTCCAGGCAATAATTTGCATAAGGTCAAGGCGCAATAACCTAATTATCTTCATTCTCGTATCCTTGACGACAAGAGACATACCGAGAAAAATTTATTGGTATTGTCGTAAGCGACTCACCTGGTTAAGTGTTGCGGAAACCTTCTATATCAGATCTAGCAGCACAGTCATTTGTTCCAATCAGAGTTTAAGGAACATTTACATTTGCTCTGAATTCACTAATTTGTCCTGTAGTTTAGATTTTCTACTCAAAACGAGCGTAAAGACCCAAACAAGCATTGAAGTTTCTGTGAAAATAATCACCTCCCTCTTCTGACGCCTTTTCACCATCTGAGGCACATAAGCGAACTCAATGATGCAGGCAATATCATTTTTATTTTAAAGTCCACAAACATTTATATCCACAATTAAGAATATAATAATAATAATAATAATAATAATAATAATAATAATAATAATAATAATATTTCGTTAAAAAGCATATACTACCACGTTTCATATCCATGAACGCAAAAAGGAAAGATTGTTCTAATGAATAGATGCACGATATGTATGAAATATGAAAACTTTCAATAAAATCTGCAACGATGAAATCTGAACTAATATTCTATACAACTTACCAAGTATGTGACGAAAACCATATAAATTACAACTATAATGGCAACGAATAAATATATGGCCCAGTGACTTGGCAATTCTCCTATGTAGACAACGACAAAATATATGTTTATCCCCAAAACAACCATGGTTAGAGTTCCTGCTATGGCCTTCATGAATCTAAAAAGATCAAAAATATATTTTCATTAAAAAATGCCGCGTTTCAGTAATCTGTTCAGAAAAATTTAACTTCGAATTCACTGACGGAAATTTAAAATCTGTCTTATGCTAACTAGTTTCAGGATGATGATGATGATGATGATGATGATGATGATTATGTACACATTAATTAATGTTATTGGGTTAGTAAGATTCCTATCAGGCGAGGCGCAAGCCAAACTTAAGTAATGCAAAACAACATTTAAGAAATAGGCTATGGTATAAATGAAGGGTGAACTGCATAGTATAATTTCATTCATTTGTGGATGTGAACAGATGTCAGAAAACGCACCTGATTTTTAGCCACATTCCAGACTGTATTTATTAGCTGACTTAACATCACCGAGTACAGGTCAATCAGGTAGTTTGGAATTCCTGTCTTTAAGGTCTCAACTTCGTATACAAATTATTGGTAACTGGTGTCCAGAGAGACCCATTGGAAAATTGATTTTGTTTAGCCCATTTTCTTTGTCTTTTGCAGAACTTACCTTCCATTCACAAATTCACCCATGACAGGTCTGGAACTTGTGAAGGAAACCACGGGCAGAAGGGCAAAGGGCAGCTGTAAACTCATCAAGACGTTTAGAAGGTCATTCATGTAAGTTAGATCATTTATTCCTGAAAATATGGATACCAGGATTGTAGGTAGAATGGCCACTGTTCTAGTCAATAATACTCTCTGCCAACGCTTCCACTTCAGTTGTAAAAATCCCTGAAATGTAGCCATGCCAATGGAATAACCCGTGAACAATAAAAATGGATTCTTGTTAGAGTACATCGACTGTTTTACGAAAATATAAAGCAATTTAAATTTTTGAGGTATAATACATTCATAGGAGGTTGTACAGACGATAGGCCCGTTGACAGAGGGTTATAAAAGCACCTTGCAAAAACCTAATAAATGTTACCAATACAGAAGCTTCCATTGCAGAGTTGAAACGCTGCCAATGGCATAATTATAACTAGCTGAAGAGAGCTCAATAATAACGCGTATTAAAATCCGGATCAAAATATGGATTTCCAGTATTGGAGGCTTTAAATCTCTTCGTCATTCAGAACCTTGGCATGCACGTGTAACTGGAAACGAACTGAGTGCTGCAACAATAGCAGAATGGCCTTAAATTATCTATCAAAGGGAGAAAGCCGAAGTGTCCTGAATGAATTAACGGTTTTCACAATCGTCGTCATAAAACATATCTATTTGGAATATTGTCCAACGGTTTGCAAAACTGATATTATTTTAGTAAAAAACAATGAATGTAAAACTGTTTCCTTTTGCAGAGGTTGCCAACGCGCACGTAACGAAGTGAGACAAATGTCCATGGTGCTACGCCATATCAGTCAGCATAAACAGGCCGTCAGTCAATTATTCTCGCTCTCTTTGCTTAACCTATTTCATGCTAAGACGCAAGTTCAACTATAACGTTTAGTTTGAAACAAGTATGTTGGTTTTTATGTGGATACCTCCATGGCAAACTGTCCAGTATAAGTTCCTGTCATGGTAGAACTTTGACCTGCAGCTAGTATCCCCACAGCCCAAATATACATTGCAGCCAGGCCAAATTGACAACCAAGAAATACACCCAGAAATATACAATATTAATTTTTTTTTTATTGAGCTTAGTGTTTATATTAGAGAATATGCTTATAAGAATATGCCCACGCTGAATTAAACAAGGACAAAGCTGATCCTGTGAGATTATAATGTTATCTAAACTTTATTTAGTTCCTTAAGGCAATCTGGCGATTTCTTTCTAAATTTAACTGGAACATATTTATTTGACAACTAAAAACAGTTTTCTCTTTGTACCTGTATTCCAGTAAGGTGGTTTTAACTTATATTTTTCCATTAAATGTAATACTTGAGAAATTTAGCTAGTTATACAGTGCTGTTCTGCTCATAAAATGTGCAAGTAAAGCAGCTGTTGAGGCAGAAAAGGGACCAAGAGGTTCGATTTCATTTGACCAGGTATCATTTGAATATAAATTTGAATTAAGAAAACGGGCCCCTGTATATGCCCTTTATAAACATGTGCTCCTTATAGAAGGATCTCGGGGTTACAGGTATCCGAGTGGTCTAAAAGCGCGCGTATTTCACATCTGTCCGCGTGAGTTCGAGTCTCAGGTTCGGTCAATGTGGGTATGTAATAAAGCTTGCCAGTAGCTTTCCGTGGGTTGGAGGTTATTCTCCGGATTTGCCCTGGTTCTTCTTCCGCCACTTATACTGGCCGCCATGTATAGCCTATATTGCGCGGAGAAATGGCGTTAAATCCCAAAACAAAAAACAACAACAACAACAATGATCGCCGTAAACACCGTAAGCGTCTATGAGGACAAGCCCAATATACATTTATTACATTTTTCAGAAGTTTTAGATCTGAACATAAATTTAAGTGTAGTAGTCATTGATTTGATTCGCTGACTTTTGTAGACCCATCAAATGTCCAAAGTCTAGACTTAACTTTAAGACCTTATTTGGTGAAACTTGGACCTGGTCAGTATAGGGACAATGTCATTATGAATATTGGTTTTAATCTGCCCCACACTGTGAAGATTGGTTTTAATCTGCCTTACACTGTGAGAGAAGAGAGATGGATCGATGGACAGGATAAACAGACAGAAATGATGTTTCACATTGAACCAATACAATCTGTATGGAAAAATCGTGATAATAAAAACATCTTACCCCTTTGAATAGATCCACATCCACGTCTAATTCTGTTGTCTGTAAAGGTAGCATTACAAACAAACCCCATGAATTATAGGCAGAGGAAACAAATTTGCTTACGACAACAAAAAGAAACAAGAATATATACATGTCCATATGTTTATTGCATAAAGACACAGAAATCAAAGAATTTAAGAATTTTATAATACAAAGCAAAATAACAAGCTGAGCACAAATGAAAACATATAACCTTTGATTGCTGTCACATCTAGTTGTCTTTGATATTTTGGGGAAATTTAGTTCATTACAAGGTAACACCAATCTGTCATGGTGTGATTTATGCACAAAATGTATGTATAAAATAATAATAAAGCGCTTATATATATATATATATATATATATATATATATATATATATATATATATAAGCATTTCCAACATATCGTCCCATGTTGCGTAAAATGGTGCAACTAGCACAAGGTGACAGTACTTCCCTTGGTCATTCATAATGGGATAAGGAGGTACTAAGTATGGTTGACTAACATGTCGCAAAGTTCTAATAACGCATCACCGAAGTACGTATCACATTATATTATGAAAAATATGTTTATACTCACATTAAACACAGAAGCATGTGGGTTTTTGTGTCTCAGACAATTGTCAAACTGGAATAGGAAATATACTGTCGATATCATTCTTATATAAAATAAATTCAATTATATCTCAAGTAACATCATCTGTAAAGTATCTTTATTTATAAAAAATACATTATTATTATTATTATTATTATTATTATTATTATTATTATTATTAAAAAATACGATGTAAGGACTAAATGGAATGCAAAGAAGAGTGGTAGAAGTATCTCCAGCTGGTTGACACCAATAGAGCCGCATCCTTTAAACATGAGTTTTAAATCCAATTCAATTCCCCAAATGAGCAATAGTCACAACCTGTATTCAGGTAGAAATTGGCACACAGAACACAAAATATGCTTTTCGCAGTTGGCCTGTTTCTATAGACAATTATGAAAGAACGGTGTCCTTGCAGGACAACTGTTTTGTAGAAGTGCCAAAACATCATTGCTGTTATGGACAAAAATATATTCATGCAAATGCTAAAACACACCCCCACACCCACACCCCACACACATTAAGGGCGAGAAATAATTATTTTTTTATTCTTCTTATTAGAGCTTTTTTCTGTACTTAATACTACGATTTCTCAACTTCATGTGATTGAACAGTTAGATGACATCGTGATGTTCTATAACTATGGAAAGGACGAAAGCAATACATTTCATTCACCTCTTTCTGCTATTCGCTACTCATGAGTCGTTACATAACCAGTGCATGTGAACTTACGATCTCTTGAGAAGTTTTCCCATATAAACCTTCTGCAAAAACAGATACAACAAACACATTGATGAGGAAGGACACAAAGAGTGCTATGATTGCCTCGATGAAGAAATACTTGTTGGCTTCTTGTACGGCTTCCTTTTTGGACCTGTCAACATCTCTACTCTGTAAGACAATTTAGAGGTTTAGAACGACACACCGTGCAATTGCAAAACAAAAATATGCTGACAATAATTAAGGAAGTAAACATTATAAAGTCGTGAAGTCTTTTATTACAGTCGAAATAGGTGAATTTTAAGAGCACTCTAGAATGAGATGACAGTGTCATTGTGTATAAGATCTATTTGCAATTCGTTCCACGTAACTGCTCCTTGGTAATCAAAAGAACGTTGTCCGCATGACTTTGTTTTAACAGTGGGAACAATGAGAATGCGAGTGTCGGAAGAGGATGGGGTGTACATTTGGGTGAGGTCAGATGGGTATATTGAACTGGAGTCAGTCAACGACATGTTGCTTTGTGAGTATTGTGTTTGATTCTGGATTAAACGGGTAGCCAGCGAAGGTTACAGAGCAGGGGGAGGTGTACTCATTTCTTCGTACTCTACGGATGATCCGATCGACTTTGTTTTGAGCTTTGGAAGATTCCAAAGTAGATAAAAAAACCTAACCAGATAGAAGCGAATTACAATAGTCCAGTCTTGAAAGTGAAAAATAACACACAAGAGTGTCATTGGCATCTACAGTTAAAAAATTGCGAATGGAGCTGATGCGTCTCAGCTCCAGATATGCAGCCTTGCATATATTCGTTACATGTTGGTGTAATGAGAGCGTATTGTCGAGAGTGACACTTAGGTCAAGGATGTGAATGAGAAAGTCTTTGCGTTGTGATTAGGATAGCCTCAGATTTATCATCATTCATGAGAAGCTTCTTACATGTCATCCTTGACTTCACATCGGAAATGTACATCTCTATGTCTTGAATGGTGGAATCAACTTAATTTGGGAATCTAGATTTGTATATTTGAGTGTCATCAGGGCACAGTTGGTGAGACATTCGATGTCGATCTAAGACATTTGAGAGCGGCTGAATGTATAGAATACAGAGAACGGGGCCGAGAATAGAGCTTTGTGGAACACCAAAATATAAATCAACTGGGCTGGAATGTATTCCATTTACGGACACAATATGTGTCCTGCTAAGTAGGACTTGAATCATAGTAAGGCTGTATCGTGAATACCAAATACATGCTGGAAACGGTGAAGTAACATCTCATGGTCTATTGTGTTAAATGCCGCAGACAAGTCAAGGAGGGCGAGGACTGTACTATTTCCACTATCCAAAGCAGAGAGAAGGTCGTCAACTACTATCAGAAGGGTGGCTTCAGTACTATGGCGATTACGATATGCAGAATACAATTATCGGTCAATATGTCCATATATGCAGATGCTTGCCGCTTTATATATTGATTATAACACATAACGATCGTACAGGTTGAAAGACCCTTAGAATGTAACTAGTAGTGTAGAATTCTTCTGTAATTGCTAAATATTATCATCCTCAATAGAAGATGCACATATTGACCAACCAACCCGCATTAGTTGTGTTCGAGAAAGTCATCTCGTTTTTGGCTTACAGCTGCATGTAATCTGACACTGGCTTGTGCATGTACGTTTTATCTGCGTTAGTTATTGTATGTCATATGTCAATGTGGATATTGACCAACCGTAGTTCTTTCATGATGTTTGTAAGAGTTATAACCCTTCCTGTTCGCTACTGAAGGCAACATGTCACACATTGTCAATAAAGATGGCACTAAAACTATTTTTCTCGTTTTTAATGTAGGCGTTTGGGTGAATATGGGAGATGGGATAATACATACATGAGGATTCTGTGAGAAATGTGGGAGAGGTGGGAAGATATTTATATTACGATTTGAGTAAAATGTGGAAGAGTCGGACTCAATATTTACATGAGGATTTGAAGTCTGAAGTGAAATGCGGGAAAAGCAAGGCAAGTATACCTTTCACCCACCATTTCTTTCTTTATATTTAATTACACAAAATTATGTTGTATCCCCAAAACGAGAAAAAATTAAATTATCTTGAAATTATTTTATAAACTTTTTTTTTTTTTACCTTTGCGCGTGCATTTCAAGAGACTCAATTGAATATAATATTGCTTGTAAAAGAAAGACAAGATTATTGTATTCACATCTTTATGGACATATATCGTTGTTTCATGAGTACCATTTTCGTCAAATGTTTGGTGAAAATTAGTAATATTTCTTTTATTGCTGTACGTTGATGACATTCACATTTTCATGTGCATATTTAAGTCAAACTGGTTTACAGACTTCTCTGAGACGATAAATTACAATTTAATAACAGTTCCATTCGACGCAGTTTTATTTGCATTTGGTAAACTTTTTTCGTGTAGCACAAGACTGCAGTCATAAATATACATGTCTGACTTTATATATGTTCTTGTAGATGTTGAAGCATTTCCATTTTTAAATTCACTAT
>JAECUM010095369.1:0-13607 GCA_016617855.1 Megalonaias nervosa | reverse complement strand
CATGTTTTCTGTTTTTAATTTCGTGGTGTTTGTTTTTATTTTTGTAATCATATCATTATATATGTTTTTTAAGTGTTGTCAAATGTTGTAAAGCGCTTAGAGCTTCTAAAGATTAGGCGCTATACAAAGTCCTCATTACTATTATTATTATCATTATTATTATTATTATTATTATTATTATTATTATTATTATTATTATGATTATTATTATTATTATTATTATTATATAGGTACAAGTGATGGATCGAGCATCTCTCCTCATCATAATCGGGTGACCTTTGGCTAGGGTGACAACGGTTGAAGGTTAAACTGTATGCCTGTGAATGAACCAAATTACATTTATTACATGTAGAATTAAAAGATCGAAAATATTATACACGTAGCTTTACCTTCGAAAATCAAGTTTTGGGATTAAATTTTTCATACGGTGTGAATAAAATGTTTTTAAATCAATTGATAGCAGATACAACAGCTAAGTTTCGAGTAATCCGAACACTTTGTAATTCAAATAAATGACTGAATCAAATAAATTAATCCTCTCAAACACGCGTAAAATCACTTCCAAGACTGATCTTATCACAAGGAAAACTTAATTCTTAAATAAACATGTCTTATAAAGAGAATTAAATCATAATGCAATTGAAAGACGCACATCCATTCCAGAATGATTTAAACAGCCATACAAGGCCAGGTGCTTTATAGCAACCAATTAGAAAATAGGTCTGAATGGCCTTTCAAGATGGCCTGTCCTGAAGTCATATCCCATAATGTTTATTTGGATCAATATTAAAACTCATCCTTGACACTTATGAATGAATTTTGCCCACTTAATACAAAAATAGCGTCTAGAAAATTAGTATTAGAGATGATATTAAATAAATAACCCTTACAATCTATTATCATGAAAACAATGTACATTAATAATAATAATAATAATAATAATAATAATAATAATAATAATAATATTATTATTATTATTATTATTATTATTATTATTATTATTATTATTATTGCTGTTGTTGTTGTTCTTACAAACTTTTTAACTGTTAACTCATTCAACCAATTATATGTAAAAATGCTGTAGTTACGTTATTGATGAGAATGGAGCTCCAGAAGTATTTCGACCTGTACTCATAGCGTAACCACCCGAACAATTTTAGATGCACCATAGTGCATGTAACAGAAGTAATTTCAACTCGTATCCTTGAAACCAATATGATTTCATAATCCCTTGACTAAGACCAATGAATGTAATCAGCTGCGACGATTAAACAAATGATTAAAGTACTTTCCATTATTTCAGGTGTCTTTGTCGACACTAATTAGCCGTTCGTTTATACTGTTATGCATATCTATTTTTCTCTAACTTCTGGTAAAATATTTTAATTAATTTTCATAATTTTTATTCATGGTCGTAAACTGTATAGTATATTTTTGTTATAAACTGAGTGCGTAATTTGGCTCTGTTAAAAACACAAAGTACGTAGGATCCATAAATGGATGTTTACGTACATGTTAACAAATAGTAATAATAATCCTAATAATAAAACATATGGCTTATTTTCTCGGTGACTGATGGAATATCGATGTTTCCAGAATAATTCTGTGGATTCCCATTGGTTGCTTGAGGTCAGGTGAATATAGTTAGTTTATCAAAAATCAATAGCGTATGTTGTCACATGGGGTCCTATGCGAACTACAGTCGCAATATACGGTGTATATAAGGAGAAAATTAAACATTCAGTTTTATTCCATTTCTGGAGTCATTCACACTTTTAGCGTTGCTGTTGTAAGTCTACAGACGTATTTTATGTTGTACTTAGATATTTTTCGAGAGGAAAAACATTTGTTTGGACTGTTCAGTGGTCATAGAAAGTGCTCATTATTTGGACTCTAAAATTATTCTGGAACTGTTATAAATTATTCGCAATAATTCTGGACAACGCCATCTTGATAACATCACTATTCTTGGAGGAAAATTTCATTTCCGGTATTGAAAATTGTCAGGGACTTTTCATTGGTTTAGGACTTTCATAAACCTCTTTAAGGACTAATTTGGATTCACGTCATTATACTGTAAGTTCCTCTCGCATTTGTAATTTATCACTTTGATAATTAAATTGTTTGTTAAGTTTTGCAAAATTTGTTGGTTTAGTTTCTTTCCTGTTACTTGTTTGTGACCAGAGTCGTAACAATATACTAATTTGGTTAAATGTCTTAAAAACCATGCAAGAACCTTTAGTGTTTTCATAATGGTTTTACTCGTCCATCCGTTGTTTATATTTTTTGTTGAAAATATAGAAAAATATAGCAGGTCATCTGCAACAGGACGCCAAAATACTATTACTGCTTCTATAGATATTCGCCTTCGCGATTCTAAACAATTCTAATAAATCTAAACCCCAACTGAAGTGTATTATTTTAGTAATATTTCTAATCAATTGTAGCCAGATCTCTGATATTACCCTCTGCGGTATGTTTGAAATAATAGATGCAAACATTTATTAAATGCAGTTGGATTTGGATTGTCAACAAGTTTAAATCTTACTAATTAGTATAGACCAGAGCCTATAGCAAATATTTGCCTCAGAAAAGAAATATGTTTTTACTGTACATGCAATAATCAGTCAAAATTAGAACAAACTGAATAATTCCTTGCGCAGGAGTGCTCTAGCATACACAACCATAATTATACACTATCACACAAAGAGTGAAAGAAGAGAAAAAGTGTAGGAGTGCTTACACACATACACAAAGCACGTAATAGTTCTTGTATAAGAACACGATACACAATAGCAAAAATGGCTATATTTTTATCTTATTGACTGGTTCAGCATATCAGTGTGTACGACAGCAAAAGTGTTACTGCAGCCCAATGGACACGAATGAATATCTTAAAAAATATGAGCGATCTAGATATGGTCTCGTAACTAAACAGGGTGGATTGATTGTTGTTAGTGGTGGTGATGGTAAATCTCTGGTTATTTCTTCAGTCTTGAATATTCTTAATTTTCAGATAATGAGCTGCGTGTTCTTTAAATGATCTTATTTAATTGCATATTTGTACGAAATTTTGTTCAAGACGAACTAACAAAAATTCAAATTATCCTGCTACTAAAGGTAACATTTATAATCTTGCAGACAAAACAAAATACAGACTTATAGTTTCAAAACAATTATTTGTAAATTATTTGAAGGTATTGTGTTACAAACACGTGAAGTCTCGATTTCTGATAATCCGTTTGGTTTCAGGAAACAACATGCAATAAAGTTAGGTCTCTGTGCTTTAAACTCGCAGTAAGATATTATTTAAAACACGGTTATAATGTGTTAGCATGTTCTATAGATGCTGTTGAAACGTTTGATAGAGTCAGTCTTTGGACACTCATCAAAGTTACTCTACAATCAAATACTCGTCTAAATATTTCATACTCTAGTGAACGGGAGTGGCAAACAGTTATCATGTGATTGTTAGGCAAGTGCAGTATTCATTTCATTACATGCATATTTTTGTGCATGTTTTATTCCATATATACATGGACGATTTAAATCGTGATTTGGAACAAATTCACATTGGGCTACATTTGCTAGCAAATACTTTATTTCAGAGATCCTGAAACTATGGCAAGCGAACCACTAGCAGTCCGCGAACCCCATTCATATAGGCGGTGGAAATGTTGCAATAGTTAGATAAACGTGCAATCAACATTATTTCTGAACAATGTAAGTTTTGCTGATGACATGTCACTGTTAAATCCTCCTATCGCAAGTTGGATAAAGTTATTAAGATATGTGAAGATTACACATTTGAGAATTATATCATATAAAACTCAGAAATTCTATATGCATGTTTTTTGTTTTTTTTTTCCAGTGAACATTTTTCCAGTTAACCTCTCCTCCCAATGTTCTTTGTAACGATCATGCTCTTCTATATGCCAACAGTTAAACCTGTTTCAATCATTTCCTAAATGCAGTCTGTGAGATGATGAAGATATTGTTATATGCAAGGGAGCCCTCTACAGAGCAAATCAAGCACATGTGTGCATCTCCACCACTCTATTTCCACAACGAACATAAAAGGAATCTCGAAATAAATTAATGACCCCTTCCCAATTATTCCACGGTCCAAAATACACTAAACTACAGCCAAAATGTTTCCGAAATAAATGTAGTCAAACTTGACTAATTCCGGGTCACTGAGAACGAATATGATGCTTAAAATTGTTGATTGGCTCTCGTTTTAAGGATATGATACTGGGTCAGTATATACGACCCTTGACTTGGAATGGTGTAGGATAAGCGAGTTATAAAGGAAGGGATCTCAATTTAAGCCAGAAATGACTAAAATACATCTTTGCTTGGATCTATGAATACATCTGTGACTTGGTTTGGACAGTACTTGCTTTTTAGGCAAAACAATGAATGATGCAATCTGAAGCTGCTATTGCGTCATACATAATATGAATTGCGTCATGTTATTGATAGAAGTCATGGATGATGCAATCATAACTAAGCTGACATCACTCTACTGAACAAATTTCCCTAAATCAACTCTAGAAATCATACAGTGTTGTGCTCTCTTATTTGTCAGTGTTTGATTTTGCAATGGGACACATTTCTGTGTAGCCAAAGTGAGCAGTGATGCCTCGTACTTGTGTGAACAATGCAGATAACTTCTATGTATGAGATGTAAGTGACGTTTGCATCACGAAAGCGCAATATAACCACTATGGTTAGGTAAACCTATCACCTTTATTTTGGCTGCAAAGTTGGAGACCAAGAGGTGGGTTCCACATATATGCTGCAACACTTCTGCAACAAATCTTTGCCAGTGGTTGAACAGGAAAAGGAAATCTATGCCTTTTTGGGTGCCAATGATTTGGAGAGAGCCAACATATCATATTAGCAATTGTTTCTTCTGCATGGTGCTTCCATTTGGGAAAGGTGTGTCAAAGAAGAAAAAGTGGATTGTGCATTACCCACGCATTCCATCGAGCTATACGCCCAGTACCCCACGAAGGACTGTCGATTCCTGATGCGCCAGAACCATTCTCACTTGAGTCAGACGAGGAAGAGGAAGAGGATGAAACTTCTAGTACTGAACCATCAATATCACATGACCCATATTTTCTCCCATCCTCCACCTCTGAACCACACCTCATAACACAAGGTGAACTGTATGACCTTGTCAGGGATTTGGAACTATCCAAGAGTAAGGCAGAGCTGTTGGGCTCCAGACTACAGCAGTGGAATCTGCTGGCCGGTGATGTTAAGGTTTCCATGTTCCATGATGGTCAAAAGGATCTTGTCCCATTCTTCTTTACGGAAGGTGATCTTGTAGCCTGCAACAACATCAATGGTGTGATGGCAGCCCTCATCATCGTTCGTGATCCAGATGGAGACTGTTCATTGATCCATCGAAGTCAAGTCTTAAATCTGTTTTGCTGCATAATGGCAATGTTTTGCCATTAATTCCAGTTGGTCATGCAGTCCATATGAAGGAAACCTATGAAAACATGAAACAACTTCTAAGGTGCATAAACTATGATCAACATCAGTGGCAGCTTTGCGGTGATTTGAAGGTTCTTGCTCTCTTGCTTGGTCTGCAGACTGGATATACGAAGTACTGATGTTTTCTCTACGAATGGGATAGTCGTGTGAGAGATTCCCATTACATCAAGAGAGCTTGGCCACTCAGACAGTCATTGGAGCCTGGGAGGAAAAGTGTTAGTATCCACCACTTGTTGAATCAAGGAAGATTTTGTTACCACCCTTGCACATCGAGCTGGGTCTGATGAAGAACTTTGTGAAGGCCATAGACAAAATATAAGCAGCTTTCAAGCATCTCCGTGGAAAACTTCCAAGGTTAAGTGAAGCTAAGATAAAGGAAGGTGTCTTTGTTGGTCCTCAGATTCGTGAACGTCTTCGAGATTATGCATTTGACCGTGCACTGCGTGGTACGGAAAAGACGGTATGGAGAGCCTTCCAGTTAATGGCAAAAGATTTTCTCGGAAACAACAAGGCAGGCAACTACTGGGAGTTGGTGGAAAACATCCTCAAGGCAAACAAAAAGCCTTGATTGCAACATGTCACTAAAGATACATTGTTTGCACTCTCATCTAGATTTTGAACTGCGGAAATCAGTGAGCAACAAGCACGGCGAGAGATCTCACCAGGACATTGCAACAATGGAGAAACGCTTACTTGCTTATTATTTCAGACACTTCTCTTCTGAGTTAAAACCTCGTATCGAGCCAAAACCATGCTTTACGCACACCTACATTTTGGCAAACTCTAGAACCGTGTATCGATATAACACCTTTTCCTACCGCTTGGTTATATTCTACACGTAACAGAGTCCCCAGGAAATGCAACTCACATTTAAATGAAAACTTAAAAAAGGAAATATGTCTTCTATCACACAATATACGGTGCAAAACCAATTGGGCCTTCTTGTTAGATTTTTTAAATTTTCATATGATGCCTTCATTTCCTTGCAGTTGCAATTCAAATAGTCCGAACTGAATCAAAACAATAGCTAACACAGAGCTATTCAAGATCAGACACTGCTGCCACCATAAAACGATTCTTGTTATACGCAAGTGGATCCCCTACCGAGTAAATCTAACACCTGTGTGAGCTTGTGATGAACGTTCTTTGTTTCCCCTATTTCCAAGGACTTCTAGACAACCGTCGTTATCAACTAGAAGGTTCCATTACGCTTCACGACTACAAATAACTTTTCTCTAATCAATCAACGAGCACAAATATCACAACTTCACAATTGCATGGCTTCTGTTTGTTAGCATTCCGTATCCTAACATGAGTACTTCACGCCATGAAATATAAAACACTACTCAAACATCCAATGCAGGGAACTATTTTCCGATTCCAACCTCGCGTTGGTTGCATCACATCTCTAAGCCAAATTTCACATGTGCGAATACACGACACTGCTTCCACAGCGATTAGAGAATCTCAAAATAAATTAATGACTCTTTCCCAATTATTCCACGGTGCAATATATTAGTCCCTATTACGAATATTTCAAACTGAAAGGCAGAATCAATCAACTCCTCTAAATTAAGATAGAAACTACTTTGCCCCATTGTAACAGAAAAGATTTATCCTGTTTTGACTCATTTCATGCTGTTCATTATGACGTTTGTTCCTAGAAACTGGCTAATTACTCGAGCTGAGAACTATTTTCCCAATAAGGACTTCCCATATAGCTGATAACGATGAAGCTAACATGTAAGATAAGATGAAAGAGACTTATAACCTGAAAAATGACACAAAGAAGAAATGAAGTAACAAGAAACATAAATCTACCTAATCTATGTATCTGTCTATGAACTATCCATAGACTATCTAAATCGATCGATCGAACGATCTACCTATCTGTCAAGAAGAACAAGACCATGACAAAGAAGAAGAAATTATAACGTTTTTTGTGTTTTTCTGATGAGGATGAAACTAGGGTGGCTATGACACTGGTGTTATCCTCATCACAAAAAAACCCAGATGATTTTCTCACACTAAATGTACAGTTAAATGGAGTCTGACTTACATTATTTCATGATGATCATAACCTATTGCGCTAAATTCTGTTTTAGTTTCCTGCTAATTGGAAAGGACGCCAGTTTGTCATATTAGCGGATACAGACAAATTAAAAATAACAGACTAAGAAAGTTTCTGACGAGCATTAACTCAATTTCGGACATACGTTACGATCTGAAGATAAAGTTAGCTATATCGCAGGTATATATCGCAACTTTATATATCCAATGAATAAATAACTTAAATAAATAAAATTCCAGCCCAAATGATTTGCTGGACACAACTTTAATACAATTGATTCTGGTAAGATCTTAAAACAAGAATTAATAATTTCTAGAAAAACAAGATTATATAGTTCTCTAGATGACCTCAGGTCACAATTAGCATTCCCTATTAAAAAAACAAACAAACAAACAAACAAAAACCAACTATTTCCGGATGGGAAATTTAATTCTGAAAGGTTCCAGATGTTTGCAAGATAAAATCTTAATTATAATTAGAAGTCTGTTTCTAAAATTATAATATACAATGTAGCAACAATAATTAGACCTAACATCTCATGGGGACTTTCCAAAGTTATAGACTCAGATTGAGATAAACACGTTGTTTATGAAACCAAAATCCATGATTCAGGTCAGGTAGAAAATGAACTTGATTTTGGACAAGGTCATGTCCAACATACAATTCTACAGTATCAATATCATATAATGAAATAAAAATTAAATTTAAAAAATCTAACTAACAAACAATGCAAATTAAATATGCATAACACCTCCCCTCATGAAGAAAAAGAAAGATATAAGCAATAATGGTTTCCTTTTACTTTTAGTCAAATATACATGTGGTAAAAATTACAAAAAGGGTACATGAAACAATATAATATTTCTATACATGTGTAGGTGCATCTGCTATTTGATTGTCTTTTCCTCTGATTTGCCTGATGTCAATCTTTTATTCCTGCAGCATCATACTCGAACTTAATAATCTTTGATTTTTTTTTTGTTGTTGTTCATCTTGCCAATGAAAGTATGGGGGTTGTGATCTCTTAACACAATAGTCGGAAAAGAAGCTGAACTAATATAGACTTCAAAGTGTTGCAATGCCAATATCAAAAGCAAACATTCCTGTTAGGGGGCCCCGAGTGGCCGAGTGGTCTAAAGCGCTCACCGTTCCGGATCACCGCCATCTCACCTCTGTCTGCGTGGGTTCGAGTCTCAGGCTCGGCTAACGTGGGTACGTGAGAAAGCCTACCAGTAGCTTTTCGTGGGTCGGTGGTTCTTCCCAGGGTTTTCCAGGGTTCTTCCTCCACCATTAATACTGGCCGCCATGTACAGCCTATCTTGTGCTGAAAAATGGCGTTAAACCCTACAACAACAACAACAACAACAACAACATTCCTGTTAGATTGTGCAATAATGTCTATGGTGCTTATTAAATTTCTTATAAAAATTACACACTGGATTATTGATTCAATACTGCACCAACCCAAAGATGATCTGCATCAACAGACATTTTAAATGACTGAAATTTGGAACTGAAAAAAAAACTGGTGCACTCTTAAGTATAGCCTTTAGCGTATCAAAGCCTCCTCGCATTTTTTCAAACCAATGAACTTATTTTTCTTACTCAATAAATTTGCCAGGGGTTCATCAATTATGGAAAGAGTGGAACAAAATTTCCGATAATACCCAGCCATACCAAAAAAAATCCGAATCAATTGCATTTACTGATAGGCACTGGTTATTCAGAGACAGCTTTTACTCTATCATCTATAGATTTAACTTGTCCATGTCCCACAATATCTCATAGAATTGCTACATAGGCACGACAAAACTCACTTTTGGATAAATTAATTGACAAATTTGCATCAGTGAGTCTGTCGAAGAATTTCGTAATTGTCTCTAAGTGATCATTCCAGGTGTCGTTGTAGATGATGACATCAGCGATGTAAGCATTACAATTATCTGGACAAGATGTAAACATGTTCATTAAACGTTGAAAAGAACTTGGCGAACCTTTCCTCCCATACGGCATTGATTTTTATTGATGAAGTCCAACTGGACTCACGAAAGACAAAATTTCCTTTATCCTTTCTGTCAGTGGAAATTGCCAGAATCGTTTCAAAGGGTCAAATTTAATGATGTATTTTGCATTTCCAATTTTATCTGTGCAATCATTGACTTTTGACAATGGAAATGAGTCTGTTTTAGTCATACTGTTCACATTTCACGGTCTTTGCACATAAAAAAGTATTATCTGATTTCGGTGCAAGTATATATGATGCGCTCCAGGTACTTTTACTCGGTTGTATGAAATCATTTTCAAGCAAATACTGAATTACTTTTTTAAAAATATTTTAATGTTTTGAGAGGATTCATGCTGTACGGATGGTTTGGAATCTTCTATTGCAGCGTCATGGTAGATTTTATTTGTTCGTGTAGGAATATCTGCAAACAAGTACTCATATTCAAGTAATATATGTTTTAGTTCATTCTTTTCTTGTTGCTGCAGATGTGAAAGTTAATCAGTCTAGGATTATTCTGCCAAATGGTTCGTCAAATGCAGGAATAGGTGCATATGAGCCTTAGGTATCTTCTGATTGGGTTTTCCTACCATTTGACAAGTGTTATATGATCTACAGTATTTACAAGCATCACTTTTAATTTTGACAAATAAAGTGGTTCCAGATCTTGTGATAAGTCTTATTGACCTATATATGACCAGCCAAAGTAGTTTCATGGGCTAGACTAAGAAGTTTCTGTCTATACGACTTTCGAACTGCAATCTGATGGTTCACCGACTACTCGTCACTATCAGAAACCTCAGGTGGTCTCCATTTTCTCAGAAGGTCTCCAGGTACTTGTGTGGCTTCAGTTTCGCTAACAGTTCTCTGAAAAAAGGAGATCTTAGGATCATTTTTATTAGAACAAAGAGTATGATTAGCAAAATGAGGATCACAGTGATCAATACCTTTTCATTGATTCAAAGGAGGACCAAAAAAGTGACCTCAAAAGTCTGAACTAGAGTTTTGCATACTCCGGTTGATATTATCATAAAATATCTGAAACCACGTGTGAAGCTAATGCCATGGGCATTTATCCTCGATCAGGTCAACAATGCCTGATGGTAGTCTCTTCATAGAAGAATTATGTGTTCTTTATCATAGCAATATGCAACATCATTTCATGCGTTCTGCTCAGGACGGTTTGGAGCACAAATAACAAAGCACCCAATTCCTGCTATGGCATTAGAAAAGGTCCAAGAATAGGTCAACGCCCAATTACAACTCTATGGTCATAAACTTAGCAACAGATAGAAGAAAAAATCAACAAGTTTTGTGCAACTTACCAAATAATTTTATACCAAAGTTATAAATGAAAATGTGAGGGGAACTTACACTAGTATGAAGTGAATCCAAACTAATCATGATAAAGTTCTGTAAAAGTCCAAAAGAATGAAAAGTTCTCTATACATTTGAAAACCAGAAATGTACTTGTCCGCCAAGAATTGTGACGTTGTCAAGATGGCGTTGTCCAGAACTCGTTTGAATAATTCACACCAGTTCCATAGTAATTATATAGTCCAAATAATGAGCACTTTCTACTTCCACTGAACAGTCAAAACAAATATTTTTCCTCTCGCATAATACTTAAGAACAACATTAACACGTCTGTAGACTTACAACAGGAAAATATGAAATGAGGATGACTCCAAAATAGGGATGAAACTGACTGTTTGGCTCTCTCCTTATATACACGTAATATTATGAATCTTAATTCACAATGAACCCTACGTGACAGATCTTACTACTTAATTTTTCTCGAAACCGCCTACTAATGTGACCTTATTAACATTACTGTAAAGTATTGTGGAACCACTGCTTTTTTCACCAAATCTAACAGTTAACTCTTAATTTAGTTTGATTAGTAAACTGTTAGAATTCGTAAAATGTACAGGATTCATATCATCTAGTATACTGTTATATATTTTTACGTTTCCGAGTTTGAATGCAAAAATCTTTCCAGGGTCAATATTCAAAAATACCAGCGTTATAATTTTGCAGCCATCATCAGCACTAAAGTTGACTAATCAATTTCTTTCCATAACATCACCAGTGTTTAAAAACAGAAATCCTTTAATTTGGGTAATTTTTCATAATTTTAGCTGTCAACGTTTTGAAACTTATTGTCCATGAAGCCTGTTATTATTATTGTTAACATTATTATGAATATGTACTTTTTCTAAGACGTCACGTACACTAACAGGTTGTACTAATACATCTTTTTTGATTATGATTATTCATGTTTAATTTCGGTAACATTGCCGTTAATGCGAGATATAGATATACACCAAGGTGAACGTATTCATCCAATTCACTTTCAACTGTTATAACTCCATTTCTTGTTGTATGTTAAGTGGAATCCAATTCTATATTACTAATCACTAATATAAGTTATTATACCAGAATTGTATAACATAATTATATATTATATATTTATAGAAGATATATTTAATACCCATAAATACAAAAATAATATTAGTACAATCAGTTTAAAATGATACCCCGCCCCCCCCCCCACAAAAAATCACAATATAACATTACGCATCACAAACAGTGGTAATGAGAATATGTTTTATCAGTTTTAAATAATGCTGATAATAAAGAACAAGACGGTGTATTCGATATTGAATATAATCGCGATAAATTAAACAAATATGCTGCATGTTGTAAACCTAGAGAACCAGCATTTTGATTTGAGAATAAAAAGTGTAGGCACTGTTTAATCAATTCTTTAAATATTTTCAATAAGGGTTGGAACATGTAAACAATCCTTAGAGTTTGTTTCTCTTTTTTCTTCTTGGGAATTCATTTTGGATAAGCTCACACATTTAATAATTTTGTTAATGTTTGTGATCAATGTATATATTAAATGTTACATAATTGAAAAATAATTTAGTAATGAAATATTTGCTTTGTTAAACACTTCAGTTTAAAAATAGTCTTGCATTTATCATATTTATTTATAAGTTATTTGCTGTATGTATAACTATGATGTGATGCACAATTTATGCATACGTAATCCAAATTCAAATAATTTCATATTAGGCTTTTGGCATCATGTTCCTTCTAATAATTTTTTGATCTTCTCTCAAGAAATAAAATAGAACAAAATAACAATAAAAAAAATTGTCTGTTATAATATTTCTTCAAGAAAACTTATTTCACATTGTTTTGTATTATTACTTGTGACATAATTTACTGATATATTTATTTTTAAATTACTTTAAATTTGTTTTAGTCTTGGTATGTATATTTATTTCGTGTTGTGTGATTAACCTTTGTTGATGATAGAGACAGTTATAGTGTGTAACTGTTTTATGTCTTGTTTGTAAATTATAAATAGAGTGTTTTCTTGAATTTGAGTTCAAATTTCAACTTTGATTATGACCTTAGAAGGTTCTAAAAACGAATTTGTTCACTATTTGGTGCATTTTTCCATCAAGATGATTGAAGTTTATTTAAGTAAATGCTATTGTGACATAGATTTAGAAGGGATATGTATAGAGATAATTTTGTTGAGAAAGTCTTCATTCCTATCTTAATATCAGTCTTTGGTAATCTATAATAAGAGTTTTTAGATATTTTCAAATAAACTGTTAGAGGAATCATTTATTTAAATTATTCGTTGGAATTACAAAGTGCTCATTGACTTCTGGACTTAAACAATATACTAAAAATTAACCCGAACTCAGATTTTGGCAAATTATACATCGATCCTCAAAAAAGATTAGCATTAAAACTAGATTTTTATCGTGACAATAAAATTGTGCTATCTTTGAAAATAGAATACCAGTTGATTGACTTGACAACAGAACGGTTCAAAACCCAAAGCCTTATGGTAATAAACCCCTATAAATTATCATACGTAGAGTTAGCGGGATATTCTCGTAACGAAATGCAAAACGGTACAAGAAAGTAACTTGTGATAACATCCGATATTATAAAGACCCCAGTGAATTAGTCGAACTACTATATATATATATA
>JAECUM010095367.1:0-86019 GCA_016617855.1 Megalonaias nervosa | reverse complement strand
AAGCATAATCACCTGTAATGTCAGTGACACTGTGGTTTGTAGACAAAGTGCACATTTATTGTAGGAATTGTTTTGAAATGTGTTGCCATTTTTCTTGTCAAGTTTAAAAAAAATATAACTTGGTTGTTAGATGGCACTTTATGAAATTCTTCAGCAATTAGCATAATGTAATGTAGGTACTACTGATGGTAAGAATTATAATGTATTGTGACCATATTGTGATTTATGTACTACTGATTTTTAGAATTTAGTATATAGCTACCATGATGTAATGTAGGTACTACTGATGGTTAGAATTAGTTATAGTGTATAGTTACCATGATGTAATGTAGGTACTACTGATGGTTAGAATTAGTTATAGTATATAGTTTCCATAATGTAATGAAGGTACTACTGATGGTTAGAATTAGTTATAGTGTATAGTTACCATAGAGTGGTGTAGGTACTACTGATGGTTAGAATTAGTTATAGTGTACAGTTACCATGATGTAATGTAGGTACTACTGATGGTTAGAATTAATTACAGTGTATAGCTTTGATGTGCTTATTTAAAGTCATATATCCTAAATAATTGGTGCAATGACCAGAGTGGGGTTCTAGCAAGATTGTGTAGTGTGTCAAGGTTCCATGTATATTATGATGGAGATTACTACTTCAGTTAACTGTGAGCTTTTACTTTTATTATTAAACCATAACTCATGCTACATTATCTAAAGACAGAGTGTTGGAACAAATGAAAACCATATTCTTAATTCTGTACTCCATATTGTGCCATTCAGACTGCTGACAATATTAGTTTGACAACAAATACATACGACTCCACAAGAAAAGGCTGCAAGACTTGTTTTGTGTTTTTATAGAACATTTGGAGCCAGAAAACTGCATGTTATGAATAGGGGCTCAGTCCCCTGGTTTCTAATCAAAGAGAAAACTTGCTTAATCATTCTAAATTGTCACTTTTAATTGTATTTATTGTTAGTTGTTTATCATACCATACCAATTAAATTTTGTTGAAATGTAAATAGAAATCTTATTTATCATCATCACCATGCATATAATCATGATATGCATATCTACACTAGTCAAATACACCAGTACTTTACATAGGGGCAATTTTAAATTTATTAACTATATTAGTTTGAAATTTTATGATTTTATTAATTTTCTTATGTCATTTGTTGTTGTTATTTGGGGTCTAATGCCATTTTTCAGCACATGATAGGCTATACGTGGTTGTTAGCATATATGGTGGTGGAAGAACCCAGAAAATTCAGGGAAAAAAACACCAACCCATGTGAAGCTACTAGCAAGCATTCTCACATACTCATGCTAGCTAGGCCTGAGACTGGAACCCACACAGATGTAGGTGAGATGTTGGTGATCTCTAAGGCAAGTGCCTTCGACCACTCAACCACAATTTTGTTTGAATCTCTAGACAGGGTGATTAATAATACAGTAGATCAAGGTGTAGATATAGCCCATTGTAGATTGTTTGCAAATTTGAAGAAGAAAACTTTGTATAAGTTTAAAAAGAATGTAATTGAGGAAGTATCAGATTACCAATGAAAAAGAGCAATATATTTTAGTCATAGTCTATTGTAATAGTCTATTGTAATAGTCTTTGTACCTCAAATACTGAAAATAAACCCAGACACTATTAATGTAGGTGTCCTTACATGCTACACAGACCTACAGACGTACACCCTGGCTTAGAGGCTAACTTTGTACAGACAATTACATTAGTTGTACATTGGTCAAATTTGTGCATATCACTTTAGTTTGAGGCTAGTAAAGCATTCAATCACTACTGGAGACTAGTAAAGTATTCAATGACTACTGGAGAATAGTAACGTAGCAATCGTAAATGAAATTTTTGTTGTTGGGGCATCGGGTGTCCAAGTAGTATAAAGCGCTTGCTTTTACTGATAACTGCCATCTTGTCTCTGTCCACATAGGTTGGAGCCTTGGACTTGTGGGAATGTGTGAAAGCTTGCCAGTACCATTCCATGGGTCACTGATTCTCACTAGTGTTTTCCAAGGTTCTTCATCCACCAGTTATATTGGCCACCATGTATAACCTATCATGTGCTGAAATGTGGCTTTAATCCCACAACAAAAACAATAAAATCATTCTGGTTATTTGTTTTGTACAGATATTGCTTTACAAGCAAACTTTATACAGAAGTTTAATTGCATATTCATGTACCGGATAGTTTATTGAAATTCAAATTGCTTTATGACCAAGAAGTCATAAGAGAGAGATCTGTGGTAGTCAAGGAGTCATAAGAGAGATCTGTGGTAGACAAGGATTCATAAGACACAATTCCTTGGTAAAAAAGGAGTCATAAGAGAGAGAGATCTGTGGTTAACATGGAGTTGTAAGAGATGGCTCTGTGGCAGGCCCAGCCCTAGGGCAAGGTGAACGAGGCATCTGCCTTGGGCCCTGCACTTCTCCACAATGCTATTTTTTTGCTTGGGACCCCGTGCTCATCGTTTGCTGCCTTGGGCCCTGCATGCTGCCTTGGGCCCCACACATCCTAGGGCCAGGTCTGCTCTGTGGTAGACAAGGAGTCATAAGAGAGAGATCATGGTAGACAAGGAGTCATAAGTGAAAGATCATGGTAGACAAAGAGTCATAAGAGAGAGATCTGTGGTAGACAAGGAGTCATAAGAGACAGATATGTAGTAGACAAAGAGTCATAAGAAAGATCTGTGGTTGACCATGAGTCATATGAGAGATTGTGGTAGACAAGGAGTCATAAGAGAGATTTGTGGTAGACAAGTATTCATAAAAGACAGATCTGTGGTACACACAGAGTGATAAGAGAGAGACCTGTGGTAGATAATGAATCTTAAGAGAGATCTGTGGTAGACAAGGAGTCATAAGAGACAGATCTGTAGTAGACAAGGACTCATAAAAGAGAGATTTTGTGGTAGACAAGGAGTCATAAGAAAGAGATCATGGTAGACAAGGAGTCTTAAGAGAGATCTGTAGTAGACAAGGAGTCATAAGAGACAGATCTGTGGTAGACAAAGAGTCATAAGAGAAGATCTGTGTTAGACAAGGTATCATAACAGAGCAATTGTGGTAGACAAGGAGTCATAAGAAAAAGATCATGGTAGACAAGGAGTCATAAGAGGGATCAGTGGTAGACAAGGAGTTATAAGAGACAAATCGGTGGTAACAAAGAGTCATAAGAGACAGATCTGTGGTAGACAAGGAGTCATAAGAGACAGATTAGTGGTGCACAAGAATGCACCCTTGTTGCACTCTATTCGATATTGTTATGTATATCTATATTTTTTTTAACTCTTGGTGCATAATTGTGTCTATATTATGCATAACTTTTGTTCATCACTGTAAATTGTAATGATCATCTATAGTCAATTACATAACAAATTGTTGTACATTGGTATAAAATCCTATTTTAAGATAATAAGTGTATTGATTGCATAGGATCTATAAATAGTTGTTGACATAGGTGTTTATGATCGTTAATAATAATATTAATAATAAAACCTGTTGATAACTGTGGGGTAATTTCTCATTGGCTGGTGGGGCCTGGTGGGTTCTTAGAAGAATTAAGTTATTTTCCATTGGATGAGTTAGGTAAGGTAGGTTTTTTATGATGTGGGATATTTGCTAGTAGGAGCAAAACGCATTTTCAATCCCTATGCTTGAAAATAAGCACATGGACCTGGACAATTTTGGTCAGTCTTATTTCTTATGTTCTTGTTGTAACATCAGTCTGCAGATGTATTTAATGTTGTGTTTAGATATTATTTGAAAGGAAACTTTTTTTGTTTAGATTATTCATTGCAACTACAAAAGTGCACATTGGATTAAAATATCATGTTGGGACTATTGTGAATTATTCAGAGGAGTTCTGGACAATGCCATTTGATACATCAGGACTTTTGGCTGACCAGTGCATGAAAATCTGAAAAATAGTAGTTGTAAGGAAGGGAGAGATGGGCTTCTGTTGTTGTTGTTGTTGTTTTGGTTTTAATGCCATTTCCTAGCAGAATATAGACTATACATGGCAGCCAGTATAATTCATAGAGGAAGAACCCAGTGAAACTCCAGTAAGAACCACAGACCCATGGGAATTTACTGGCAGTTTTCTTGCATACCCACACTGCCTAGGCCCAAGACTCGAACCCATGCTGGGTTTTTGTAAGGAGTAATCATTTATTTATTGTAATTGTGAGGAAAGGAGAGATGGGCTTCTGTCAGGACTAATATTGTATTTATTGTAGTTGTGAGGAAGCGAGAGATGGGCTTCTGAAAGGACTAATAATGTATTGTAGATGTGAGGAAAGGAGAGATAGGCTTCTGAAAGGACTAATAATGTATTGTAGATGTGAGAAAAGGAGAGATGGGCTTCTGTAAGGACTAATAATGTACTAATAGTAGTTTCAAGTGCTGACAGATATTTGTTCAAATTTCTGAGGAGTTGTATCTAATGTGACATCTACATGATAGATCTTGTTTACTCTTATCTTGGCTTGTCACAAGCCTGTGTTTAATTTAGGAGAGAAGTAAGTGGCTTTTGGTGTTAGAGTCTGTGATTTGCAATTCTGATGAGAATTTCCACTCACACTTTCCATTTTCAAAGAACAGGTATTATATGTGCACTATGTTTTGAAAAAATAAAGTTATGCATCAAAAGTCCTTTGGATCACAAAATATTGTGTGGAACAAGAAGTATCAACAGCTGTCATAAACTATTCCTATACTGGAATCATCTTGTGTCCCTATCACACAAAAATGGTAGTGTAGCAGCAAACAATGTTGTGGGTCAACAAACCTGTTTTAAGAACACATTGATTCTGTTGAAGCATGTATGACTTTGTTTTTACAGATTGTAAGAAAATCACTAAATGATGTACTGAGTTATTATTTATGAAAATCACTAAATGAAGTACTGGATTTTTAAAGATTGTAAGAAAATCAGTAAATAATGTACTGGATTACTGTTTAAGAAAATCACTAAATGATGAATTAGATTAATGTTTTTGAAAGTCAGTAAATGATGTACTGGATTACTGTTTATGAAAGTCAGTAAATGATGTACTGGATTACTGTTTATGAAAGTCAGTAAATGATGTACTGGATTACTGTGTATGAAAGTCACTAAATGATGTACTGGATTACTGTTTATGAAAGTCACTAATGATGTACTGGATTACTGTTTATGAAAGTCACTGATGATGTACTGGATTACTGTTTATGAAAGTCACTAATGATGTACTGGATTACTGTTTATGAAAAGAACAACTTAGTCTCATGAATCTCATGGACCATTTTTAAAATGAGCAAATAGACGAATTTGTGTAAAAAAAATAATACCACTTTTATGTCCAACAAAATGTTAAAAGGGCACATACTGTTACCATTGTTCATCTGTCTGTCCATCACCCAAGATTTTATTTAAGATCTGTTTCTAGTTTGGCTGCAGATTCATGCAACGATATGTAGAGGGTATAATACCAATTTTCCACAATTAGGATATGGTGACCTAGTATTTCATGTACCAGTAACTTTGGTTAAGTCTACCAGTTAAGTCCATTGCCTAAGTATTCCTTGGCTTAGGGTCCTGTAACTTAGGCAGCATCTTGTAGAGTACAGTTCTATCTTGCCAAAATAGAGCACTGTGACCTAGAATTGCTACCAGAGACTTTTGACAAATATTGTTTTGTTCAGTTTCTTGGGAATTATTGGGTGTAGAAATGTAACTTTGAGTATAAAGGTAACTTTGTACACTGTAATCACAACACCCACCTGCTAAATAAGTCATTGTAACTAATTGTTTTTGTGCCACATTAATTTTAGTCAAGTTTTGTGTTTAGATCACTTTCTTATAGTAATAGGCCTTAGATTCCCATCATCTTGTATGTCAATAATCCAATTTAGTCACATAGGTTTCAGTTTTGTTCATTTCCTTGGACGTCACTGACTTAGAGTCATTGATATTGATGTTGAATCCTCATAATAAATACAAGCCTATTTTACCAGTAGTGTGTCACCATGATGAGACATATTGGATGAAAATATCTCTAGTTCTGTTCCTTGTTTTCAAAATCCTTGTCAATAATAATGTATCACTTGATTGTGTAACAACACATCAACACATAAAAGGCTACATAGTACTGAGAAAGAGGGAGTAAAGTGCCTTGGAAAGAGACATGCAACAACAGCCAACCCAGGTTGATCTAGGCAATATTTTCAACCAATTTTCTTTGCTTTTAAGAGACCAGAATACCCACCATCAAGTAATCACTACTCCTGACTCCCTCCATAAAATGTACACTGAAGCACCATGGCTCCTAAGTCCCTCCATAAAATGTACACCTGACAAGGTTTGATCTTGTATTTGTGCAGACATCAAACCAGAGGTCCAGAAAATATGATAGCACAAGTTTCCCTAGGCAGGTAAACCTCTCTTGTCATAGAAATGTATTGACATTTGAGTGTGCTTGAGGGGATTAGAATTGTGCTGGCTTGTTAAGCTGGATGATAAATTGAGTGCAAACATCAAAGTTATTTATCATTTGATGGTATACACTATTTACTTAACATTAAGGAAGGTGTCAGTCTTTCAAACAAGGTCAGCTAAGGTCTTTATGAATCTGTAAAACCTTGTAGAGGACTTTTGTGTGGTATTCTGTCCTAACAATGGCATGAAGAGATCCAATTAACTTGAAGGGAAAAGACAAACTTCAAAGATAAAAGTATGCATAAAGGTTTTTAAAGTGCTATCTACAGCATTTCTGTATGACTTTTTTTGCAAGAATACACAAGACTGCATAAGCTTCTGGGCTATGAATTCAGTTTGACCTAAAAGGTCACTAATCAATGCCCATCACTCAGACCTTAATACCCTAACTAAATCTTCTATATTTAAAATGTAGAATTGCTGTTGAAGAAAGACATAATGACATACACATGACCATCCTTATTGTTGTATACCATTATTTTGTTTCATATCTACTTTCATATCTACTATTTGAAATTTCTTATTCTTGTAATATTCTACTTTATAGTAGTATTTATAACATTACTGTCTTGAATTTGCATCTGAATTAGATTAATGGTTTTAATTTTTGTCCTGAGGGTTTATAACATTTGGAATATTACAGCGAAAGTTATTGATTTGGTATTGGCAGTCAAACATTTGGTTGGATTGCAGGCAATTTATTATAGATTCATAATTTTTATCCCTCTATCTCTCTATCCTGAGGCTAAGATTGGTATTTAGTTATTTTCTCTAACATTATTATAGCCCTACATCAAGATTCAGTAGTCCTGTAATAAGGACCTATTTCATCCATCCATTTCCATCCATTTTTCCTTCTGTTTGTTCGGGGCCCCGAGTGGGCGAGTGGTCTAAAGTGCTCACCGTTCCGGATCACTGCCATCTTACCTCTGTCTGCGTGGGTTCGAGTCTCAGGCTTGGCTAATGTATGTATGTGAGAAAGCCTGCCAGTAGCTTCTCGTGGGTCGGTGGTTCTTCCAGGGGTTTTCCAGGGTTCTTCCTCCACCATTAATTCTGGCCACCATGTATAGCCTATCTTGTGCTGAAAAATGGCGTTAAACCCTACAACAACAACAACAACCTTCTGTTTGTTCACAGTTGCAACCAGCATAGCTCTGTGACCCTTGAGCATAATTGGATGGCACATGTAGGAAGCAAATCGCCTGTTATATTCAGATGTGCGTTAAAAGATTTTGTCTTTGCAGGTTGAGTTTTGATGAGTTATTGCCCATTTACCATCAATTTGAAATCTCCACTACAAGGCATCCTGTAAGAAGCGTTGTATACAAACCATTCTGAATATTCTGATGCATTTTGTGTACAGTATTTCCATGGAAACCTTTGATGGGTTTTGTCTTGTCAACTCCATTTTGCAAAAAGTTCTTCATATTGTGTAGCATCATTCAAGGACCATTTAGTATATTTTAATGGAATGTATGAACATAGGCTCATAGAGTATCATATGCCTTTTATGGGTTTGGTATGAACATTGTCTCACAGACTTGAACATGCCTTATATGGGTTTGGTCTTGTTTGAAAGAGTTATGGCCTTCAGACTGCACATTGTCCAAACTTTGGCTCCTGCAGAATAACATTACAAATCTTTGTTGTATCTTTATGAGACCTATAAAGAGTTTAATTTCAAGTATTCAACATTTTCATTTAGTAGAGTTGTGGCCCTGGTTGCAGGTCCTACTAACTTCTCTTTCCATATCATAACTTTGCAAAGGAATGTTTGATTTCAACCAGAGTTGTCATGCACCATTATATAGGTGAGACCTTGAATGAAGTGTATTTTTCAGCTATCCACAGCATGCTTTAAAAGAGTTATGGTCCCTGAATGCAAATCTCTTCAAACTTTGGTTCTGCAACAAATTCCTCTGTATAAGGCCAAATGGAACAAATTGCTTTGAGCTAGGGCATTTTGGGATGCACCCATTAAACTAGACTGAGTGGGGCCCTTTGGGATGTACCCATTAAACTGGATTGAGTGGGGACCTTTTGTGATTTGCCCATAAAATTGGATTGAGTAGGATTGCTTTGTGATGTAGCCATTAAATTGGACTGAGTGGGGGCCCTTTGTATGTAGCCATTAAATTGGATTGAGTGGATCTGTTTGTGATGTACCCATTAAATTACATTGAACAGGACCTTTGTGATGTACTCATTAAATTGCATTGAGCAGGGACCCTTTGTGATGTACCCATTAAATAGCATTGAGTGGGGCCCTTTGTGATTCATCCATTAAATTGCAGTGTGTGGGACCCTTTGTGATGTACCCATTAAATTGTATTGAGCAGGGGCCTTTTGTGATGTACTCATTAAATTGCAGTATGTGGGGCCCTTTGTGATGCACCCAGTAAATTGCAATTAATGGGACCCCTTTGTGATGCACCCATTAAATTGAGTGATCAGGGGCCCTTTGTGATGCACCCATTAAACTGCAGTTAGTGGGGGCTCTTTGGGATGTGCCAATTAAATTGCAGAGAACTGGAGCCCTTTGTGATGCACCCATTAAATTGCAATTAATGGGACCCCTTTGTGATGCACCCAGTAAATTGCAGAGAGCTGGGGCCCTTTGTGATGCATCCATTAAAGTGAGTTATCAGGGGCCCTTTGTGATGCACCCATTAAACTGTAGTTAGTGGGGGCCCTTTGGGATGTACCCATTAAATTGCAGTATGCACCCATTAAATAGCATTGAGTGGGGCCCTTTGTGATGTAACCATTAAAAAGCATTGAGTGGGGCCCTTTGTGATGTAACCATTAAATAGCATTGAGTGGGGCCCTTTGCAATATGTCTATTAACTTGCAGTTAGCAGGACTCTTTGTGATGTACTAGCTCAGTGTGTGGGACTCTTTGTGATGTACTAGCTCAGGTTGCTTCAAAAAGCCACATGGCATGATATATAAATGTTTTATGGGAAGTACTACAGCCATAAATGAAAGGTCACTGTGGCCTATTTCTCATGGTTTGCTATCTGGCCATACCTACATTGGCAGTTTTCTTGTTTCATTTTGGATCAAAAACTTGTCTCATACTTTGAGAGGGCTGCAGTGGACAGCTTTATTATAGAAGTTTGAAGAGAATGTATGGAACTGCACTAATAACCAGCGTTGCAAAGAAACAACAGCCCATCATCTTAGGGATTAATTTCATAGCATCTTATGATGCTTGGAGTCATTTATGTCTGTTGTAGCATGCTTTTGTGTCACATGGTACCAGGTCATTTGCTTAAACATGTGTCCAAGTAGGAAATATAATTTATCAAGACTAATTCTTATGAAATGCCAAAGTCAGCATTAAGCTGTAGTTAAATTCCATGCAACAGTTTGCCTTAAGGAACTTAAGGAGTCTATCCATAACAAATGTTACTTTGCATCAGACATAAAGAACAGCTGAGCTCCATAAACTTTCACAATTCCTTTCCTTTAGGTATCACTTACATAAAGAGATGTCATTAAGTTGACTTGAAAAATTGAAGCAAGACCCATATGCAGAGAAAACTGCATTGCACTGAACTTGGCAATTTATTAAGAAAATTCCTTTGTGTTGTGGCACATTATACAATTTTGGCTGCATTTTTTCCTGTTTGGCAAGTTGTGGTTGCCTCCAAAATCTTGGGGGCTATCCAAGGGACATATTGGCCAGTTTTAATCCAGTTATTGGGTTTCAGCTAGTTATACATTGTATGGCATTACACTCCAGGTATTGTCAAAATACATGCTATACCAGTCATCTAATTAAACATAACTTCTCCAGGCCTCTCTGGATACCACCAGATCTTGAAAACCTGGAACCCATAAATTTTACTAATTGTCTTGGATACCACCAGATCTTGAAAACCTGGAACCCATAAATTTTACTAATTGTCTTGGGCAGAGTCTCACTAAGTTTGAGAACCAGTCCAATTCTGAGTAAGGTCTGTTGGAAGGATGTATGTGGTAGGTGGAGGAAGTTTGATGTTGTGTTGATGGAATCCTCCAAACATGTGGTCAGGGTTGGCATAATTAACCAGATATGGAATTTTCTTGTACACTCCTGATAAAATAATTCCAGCTGAAACAAAACATAGGTGATGAAACAAATCTTCCTTAAGTGTAGCTTGAATATTTAATGCTTGCACCTTAATTAAAATTTTTCCTGATTTTGAAAGTACAGAACAACTAATATACTCCTCACATCACAGTCTTCATTGTTGTTGCTGTGATTATTGGCATCACGGTCTTCATTATCATTACTGTCTTTATAGTCACTGATATGATCATTTACATCACAGTCTTCATTAATGATGCTGTCTTCATTGTCATTGCTGTGATCATTGGCATCATAGTCTTCATTGTCATTGCTGTGATCATTGGCATTACAGTCTTCATTGTCATTGCTGTTTTCATAGTCATCACTGTCAACATTGGCATCACTGTCATCACAGTCATCACTGTCATCATTAGCATCACAGTCTTCATTGTCATTGCTGCAATCATTTGCATCACAGTCTTTGTTGTCATTGCTGTCTTCACAGTCATCACTGGCATCATTGGTACCACTCTCTTCATTGTCATTGGAATCATTATTGGCATCAGAGTCTTCATTGCCATTGCTGTGATCATTGATATCACAGTCTTCATTGTCATTGCTGTTTTCATAGTCATCACTGTTTTCATTGTCATTGCCGTGATCATTGGCATTATAGTCTTTGTCATTGCTGTGATTATTGGCATTACAATCTTTGTCATTGTTGTGATTATTGGTCTTTAACTACCATTTTACCACTACTACTATTACTACTGTTTTCCACTACTTCTATTATTGCTGTTGCCACTACTACTATTATTGCTGTTGTCACAACTACTATTGCTGCTGTTGCCATTACTTCTGTTAGTGCTACCACTACTGCAAGATAGCAGTGGTAGGTAAGTTGATTGAGCCCATATTCCAAGGGATGTAGATTTGATACCAATCCAGGCTAGTGAGGGTTGGCCATCTCAGTGTGTCCTTGGTAAATGCGCTCGTTTTCTTTTTTCTTCTTCTACTAATTTGTGTCACCACTCATCCTGCAATCAAAACTGTCACAACCACCACCACTTGCAATAGTTCATCTCCATCACTTGGAAACCTGATAAATCAAAAGAGACAGAATTGTGGGGATGTTATAGAGAAAAGGTATCAATGTTCACTGTTTATGGCACCAGGATATTGGTTGATATCAACATCAAAAGAGACAGAATTGTGGGGATATTATAGAGAGAAGGTATCAGTGTTCACAGTTTATATTCAAATCAAATGAGACAGAATTGTGGGGATGTTATTGAGAAAAGGTATCAGTGTTCACTGCTTATGACAGCAGGGTATTGGTTGTTTTGCACCTTGATAATAATGTATGCCTAATCTTTTGCAGCACTCCATCAAAGGTTATGTTTCCATCTCTGTAGGGCTGTTTCAAGAATTCATCTTTGTCTGACTTGTTTCTATATATGTCATTTTGAAGACGTAAAAAAATACTTTAAACTGCAATGCACCTTCCATGAGCGAAACTTATTAGACAATAAATGCATCTTTGCATTTATCCATTACAATTATCCATTACAATTATCCATTACATTTATCCATTGCATTTATCCATTACATTTATCCATTACAATCATCACTTATCTCTTTATACTCCAACAATATTTGCTGCTAATTAAGCCAGTAATTGGTTCTGTGAAGCCAGTAATTGGTTCTGTGAAGCCAGTAATTGGTTCTGTGAAGCTAGTAATTGGTTCTGTGAAGCTAGTAATTGGTTCGGTGAAGCTAGTAATTGGTTCGGTGAAGCCAATAGTTGGTTCTGTGAAGCTAGTACTTGGTTCTCTGAAGCTAATAATTGGTTCTATGAAGCTAGTAATTGGTTCTGTGAAGCTGGTAATTGGTTCTGTGAAGCCAATATTTGGTTCTGTGAAGCCAGTAATTGGTTCTGTGAAGCCAATAGTTGGTTCTGTGAAGCTAGTAATTGGTTACGTGAAGTCAATAATTGGTTCTGAAGTTAGTAATTGGTTACGTGAAGTCAATAATTGGTTCTGAAAAGCTAGTAATTAGTTCTGTGAAGCCAATAGTTGGTTCTGTGAAGCTAGTAATTAGTTCTGTGAAGCCAATAGTTGGTTCTGTGAAGCTAGTAATTGGTTCTGTGAAGCCAATAGTTGGTTCAGTGAAGCTAGTAATTGGTTCTGTGAAGCCAATAGTTGGTTCTGTGAAGCTAGTAATTGGTTCTGTGAAGCCAATAGTTGGTTCTGTGAAGCTAGTAATTGGTTCTGTGAAGCCAGTAATTGGTTCTGCAAAGCCAGAAGTTGGTTTTGTGAAGCTAGTAATTGGTTCTGTGAAGCCAATAGTTGGTTCTGTGAAGCTAGTAATTGGTTCTGTGAAGCCAATAGTTGGTTCTGTGAAGCTAGTAATTGGTTCTGTGAAGCCAATAGTTGGTTCTGTAAAGCTAGTAATTGGTTCTATGAAGCCAGTAATTGGTTCTGCAAAGCCAGAAGTTGGTTTTGTGAAGCCATTAGTTTGCTTTCTAAGGCCAGAAATGGGTTTTGTGAAGCCATTTGTAGGTTCTGTGAAGCCATTAGTTGGTTCTGTGAAGCCAATAGTTGCTTCTGTGAAGCAATAGTTGCTTCTGTGAAGCAATTAGTTGGTTCTGTGAAACCAGAAGTTGATCCTATGAAGCCAGTAGTTGGTTCTCTAAAGTTTGTAATTGATTCTGTGAAGCCAGTAATTGGTTCTGTGAAGCTGTCATGGAATTGTATAAATCCCTTTATTTTTTAAATACATGTACATGGGTTTCGTTTTTTGTGTACAATGATACCCAAGGGTGATTTATATATATTGTACATTATTTCAAAACAGTGAGTTTGGTTCATCCTATGCCACATGTGCAAAGTCCTTTCAATGGGAAAAACCGAATACTTCCAGTGCACAGACGATGTAGAGCTGCATTGTCTATGTATAAATGCCTCACCATAAAACTAAATCTTTACATTATGGAATGTCTTGTCAGTGAGCAGTCTACTTAAGGACTTGTACATCTTCAGTTGTAGAGGTATGTGAGTTACTTATTAATTTCTTGTGTATAAGTTATAACTATTGTAGTACCACATTTATTTTTGTATATTTTCTATGTAGCTTCAGCTTACATAGCATAATGCAAATATATTCTATTCTTGTTTGTAACTTAGCAAGAGATTTATATTAGCAATATAAAGTTGCATTTTTAAGAAACATTTAGTACCATAGGATTCTTGTCGGACATGGGCAGGTTCGCTTCTGAAACTGTTTATTGCTTTGTAATGTAGTGCCAATAGTGTAATTGTACAACTTACTGTATATAATGTCATTACCTTTTATCGTATATGCCCGTGTCATGCATAGTACACGGTGTTAGATGTATTTTCAGCAGATCAGAGTCGACAGGGTACCAGCTGTAGAGTTGACCATAGAAGCTGACCATAGAAGTTGTAAAGCTGAACCATAGCAGCCATAGTGCTGAGTGAACAGTGTGTTGCTGGTCGAGTAGCAGGTGATGGGGTGTTGCTGACTGAATTGGAGGGCACTGGTTGCTTGATTGACCAAGGAATTGAATGGTGATTGGTGATTACCTGTAATGCTGACTGCTTGATTGACCAGTGTGAGTGGTAGCCAAGTGTGCTAGTGACGGAGTGTGTTAGTGTTACTCCATGCATGTAATCTTTTAGCCGTGGGCTAATTTTGGGGTTTGTTATACCCAGTGTTTTGGGACTGTAAAGATATTGTATATGATATCTGTCCCTTTGTTTTCATCATTTTACTATCTGAGTAAAGTACCTCATTTTTCACTATTTGAGTGAACACATTTTACTATATGATTAAAGTACATCATTGTTTACTATTTGAGTAAAACACATCTTTCTTTTCGTCATGTGAAATTACTGTGAATCATTCACCTTTGTCCTTTTACTGTGTAAGGTCATTTATTTGTATTTATATTTGTTGCATTATTAGGTTCATGTGGATTGTGTTAATTTGTCCAATATTTGGATTTTATACACACGCATATTAATCATAATTCTTTTCTCATTCAAGTCATTCATCAATAAACATTGTATTTGTATCACCATCAAAAGTGTTCTGTTATAAATCCAAAAATCCAACCTGGTTATCTTGTTACAGAAGCCAGCTGGTTCTGTGAAGCCAGTAATGGCTTCTGTGAAGCCAGCAGTTGGTTCTGTGAAGCCAGCAGTTGGTTCTGTGAATCCAGTAATTGGTTCACTAAGGTATTAATTGGTTCTATGAAGCTAGTAGTTGGATCTGTGAACCCAGAAGTTGGTTCTGTGAAGCCAGTTATTGGTTCTCTGAAACCATTTTTTTGATTCTGTGTGGTGAGAAGATGCTTCTGTGAACCCAGTAATTGGTTCTATAAATATAGTAATTGGTTTTGTTAAGCCAGTAGTTGGTTCTGTGAAGCCAGTAGTTGGTTATATGAAGCCACTTGGTTCTGTAAAGCCAGTAATTGGTTTTGTGAAGCCAGTAATTGGTTATATGAAGCCACATGGTTCTGTAAAGCCAGTAATTGGTTCTGTGAAGCCAGTAGTTGGTTCTGTGATGCCAGTAATTGGTTCTTTGATGCCAGTAATTGGTTCTTTGATGCTTAATTCATGGATTTAAATCAGGGCTATAGATCTGTATAGCATCTGATACAAATTTTCAGAACTGCAGCGCATACATTTTTCAGATGACGATGCAAATACTATTACTGCTACTACTACTACTACTACTACTACTTCAACAGCAGGTTGTTCTACTGGACCATCACTATTCTCCCTTGATGTCTTTGTTACAAATTCCAGTAACATTTGTACACACAATTTTGCAAATACAGTATGTGTTTGCAACTAAGTGTATGTCAGACTTAATGTTTCAGACAATTAGACCTAAAACATCATGACATAAAGATGATTTAAAGTCAGAGGGCAAATTATTGCAAAGGATTTGCTGTAGAATATTCCCTTACAGAAACAGTACTGAGAAATGATATCTTATTCTTTCCAAAAGAATACAAGCAAACAAAAATTGAGATGACACAATACAGTTATCTGCCCATGAGATGACACAAAACAGTTAGGCTTCCCTTACGTTTTCACAAACAGTTCATGAAACTTTCATAAAACAGTTAGGCTGCCCATGAAATGACACAAAACAGTCATCTGCCCATGAGGTTCCACAAAACAGTTAGCTGCCAATGAGATTCCACAAACGTTAATTGCCCTTGAGATTCCACAAAACAGTTAGCTGCCCATGAGATGACACTGACAATGGAATATTCTGGTCAGTATAAAATGGTATAATAATGCTGGATACTTTCTCATAGTCCCCAAAGAGCTTTAGTTTATAATTTCATGATACAGAAATTAGGGGGTCTGAATTGTGAAATTAAGGATTCATGCTGAGATAAGGAAATGTCAGCATGTATCTGTCTCATATATCAATTTTTGTCCACCCATTCTACTATGGAAATTGGCAGTAAAAACAATTTATTGTCATTGTGACCACCACCTACTCTGTACCTAGTCATTGCAGGCCTAAAATAACATAACATATGGTTCAAACTTTCCAAATTAAACAATTGTATATCAATGAGATATTACCAGGCAATTATAGTTCTGTAAAATGAAACAGTTACACCAAGTGAATTGTTTCTGAGATGGTTGACAGTCAATTGCAGTTTCACACATCACTCGTGATTTGTATAGCTTAAGTTGCTGTGATGTGCATGCAAGGTTTAATACGAGGGGTACATGGAATTTTGCATATCTCTTATTTCAGAGTTTTACTCTTACAAATAAGTAAAACCCTGTAACATTGTGTCAATGTCACCACCATTGCTTGATGCCATTGGTCATTGTACTCACTATGCCTTGCATTTTGCTCTGGAAAATATGAGACAATAACATGTCCGAAAATGAGGATGCTTCCTTGTAAAATTTTGCAACAGTGTGAGCTCACATAAGTATTCAAGTATGCTAAGCCATGCCATTGTACAATCAAGGTTAGCTATTTTCCTGTACAAGTATTATTAACTATGTCCCATTTCAAGTGTGCTTAGCCATGCCCCAGTACAAGTGTTGTCAGCTATTCCCCTGTACAAGTATTAATAGATATGACCTATGCAAGTACAATTAGTTGTGCACCTGTGCAAGTACGATTAGCTATGCCACAGTATTAGTGTGCTTAGCTATGCCCTTGTACAAATCTGCTAGCAATAAGCCTGTACAAAAATGCTTAGTTATGCCCAAGCATATGTATTCATTGCTATACCCCTGTACTAGTGTGCTTATCTATGCCACTGTACTATTGTGATTTGCTATCTCCCTGGACAAGTTTTTAATTAGCTATGCCCTTTCATATGTATTCATAGCTATTCCCCTGTACAAGTGATATTAGCTATTCCCCTATACAGGTGTTATTAGCTATTTTCCTGTACAAGTGTTGTTAGTTATTTCCCTGTACAAGTATGATTTGATGTTCCTGTATAGGTGTGCTGATCTATGCCTTTGTACATGTATGCTTAGCTATGCTGCCATACAAATATGATTAACTATGATCCAGTTTTAATGTGATTATCTTTGCTCCTGAACAAGTATTCTTAGCTCTTTACATGTACAGGTTATACTTGGTTATGCCCCTGTATAGGTTTGCTTTATGCCCCTGTATAGGTTTGCTTTATGCCCTTGTATAGGTTTGCTTTATGCCCTTGTATAGGTTTGCTTTAAGCCCTTGTATAGGTTTGCTTTATGCCCTTGTATAGGTTTGCTTAACTATGCCCTTGTATAGGTTTGCTTTATGCCCTTGTATAGGTTTGCTTTATGCCCTTGTATAGGTTTGCTTTATGCCCTTGTATAGGTTTGCTTTATGCCCTTGAACATTATTAGTAAATCTTGGCATGAAGGTTTTTTAAATTTGTACAAAATGATGCTGATCTGCTTATTACTAAAAATATATAAATCTTTTACTCACTTCATCTCAAAACCAATTAAGATTGTGACCAAATTTAACAGACAACATCTTGGTATGAAGAATTTGAAATCTTTTACAAAAGATGCCAATGTGTCACCAGATATGGCCAGTTAAAAAAATATTTTAAAAAAACAACTTTTTAAATGACTTCTAGTATCATATTTCTAGTTGACCAGATTTCAGAACCTTAATAACAGTGGTTCCATTATGGAACATTTGAAGAAATATAGTCCATTGTAGTCTGTTGTAGGATGAGAGCATTGTCAAAATGTGGCCATAATTGATTGCCTTTTTTAGACACGGATCATATTTCAACATTTGTAGTGTGGGGCATGAGAAAACATGGATTTTAATTTGTTAGATTAATTCTTCCCAATAAATTAGTATGAAAACAAGTCAAGACAATCTGCTAATTAAATTCTTAATTACAGTTAATCTTTTGGGGGAAAAACTAGAAAACAATAAAGCAACAGTCTAAGAAAGGAAATATTTAGGGTTAACTTGCTTGTAATGTACACCACAGGGTTGCAGATAGCTCAGTTATGTGGCTGATTGTCCTAAATAAGTAGTACAGTACAATATTTTGCACCAATATGAAAAGTCCCTTAACTTTTTCACACTAAGGTCATTAACATCTAGGGGTACAACAATATGCCACAAGCCATATTTCAATATACTAAATGCATATTGCAGTATACCAAATCCATATTGCAATGAATATGTATTGAAAGAAACACTTAATGAAAACAATAAAATAATCACTCTAACATTTACTACCTGAAAAATACAACATCTCTAAGTGATGTTGTCATGGTTGTCAATTAAAGGTATAAAATTAACATAAAATTGAAACAAGTCTACAAACACCTGAAAGCAGTAAAATTATCAGTAAATAAAAATCTTGCTGCCATTTCTAGTCTGTCTGGGTTTTTTTATTGAAACTTCATAGTGGTATTGTTTTATATGTTTCAACACATTTGAACTATCTTTTTTAATGTTTTACTAAGACATTAAATAAGTCACTGCATATTTTTTCTCAAAGAAAATTAACATGTCAACAATGTCTGAACCCATACAGCCCACTGTGTGGTAACAATGTCTCCTGCTGTAATCAAGACTCCTTTGATGGCATGAAAGTTGCAGGAATTCATAACCTTTACCTGACTACTTGTGCAAGGAGTGGAAACTTGTACTGCTGAGTTTTGCATCATTTCAAAGGATCCTCATCCAACATTATTAGGGATTCATTCTCAAACAAGTCAACCTCATGCTTGGCTCTGTCAAGTCTGGCTTGAGTAACTTTACTATTCATTTAGTGTCATTAGAAACAGGACATAGTGAAGTCTGGATTGAGTACTGTTCATTAGTGTCATTAGGAACAGGACATAGTGAAGTCTGGATTGAGTACTGTTCATTAGTGTCATTAGGAACAGGACATAGTGAAGTCTGGATTGAGTACTGTTCATTAGTGTCATTAGGAACAGGACATAGTGAAGTCTGGATTGAGTACTGTTCATTAGTGTCATTAGGAACAGGACATAGGGAAGTCTGGATTGAGTACTGTTCATTTAGTGTCATTAGGAACAGGACATAGTGAAGTCTGGATTGAGTACTGTTCATTTAATGTCATTAGGAATAGGACATAAACATACGAGGCAAAGTGAAGTTTATAAATTATTATTTTTAACTGGAAAAATATCCTCTGCTCTTTATTTGCCCCCACCCCTCTCCCTTTAAAATTTGCCCAAATACTGAATAATGGTACTGTGCATCATGTTTTACATTCTCTTGCAATCTCATGGTATGCATGTATTTGTGTTACAATTCTGTAAAACTTTAATAAAATAAAAGATAGAGGTAACACATGTAATATGACATTTAGAGATTTGATTAAACCACTGAATTCATAGCTTTCAAATGTCTCTATTTAAATTCAAACTGAGTTATACAAAGCTGTCTTTGTTAGCATATTGTACAAATTTTTTCTTTTTTAATAATAGCCATTAATATTTTCTTGACTGGAATAATACTGCTTAAGAAATACTCCCATTTTCCCCACCCTCTTTCCTAGTTTTCTTCAGGAATTTTTATGCCTAATCAGTAATATGGTTCCTAATCAGGAAATAGTACCTAATACAGTACATGGTACCTATTCAAGTTTAAACATGTCCAGTTACATTTGCCTGTATACTGTGAAACAGAAAATTTTACATCATACCCACCCACCTCCCACAACCCATTTCTTGATAAAAATGAATCACTCCCATATGTTTTCTACTGCCTTTCATTTAAACTTGGATTTTTGTCAGTAAATATCCAAAACAAAGTTTGGGACCTAGAGGCTGAGAGCATGGATAATTAAATCATGCTGCACATGACAGAAAAGATTCACTTACCCTCTGCTAAAACAAAGGTTTTTTGCTTAATGTTAAGATCCTAAACAATTAGCCACAAGAATTAACCACATCAACAGCCTGAACCACAAGAATTAACCACATCAACAGCCTGAACCACAAGAATTAGCCTGAACCACAAGAATTAGCCTGAACCACAAGAATTAACCACATCAACAGCCTGAACTACAACAATTTGGCTTGAACCACAATTAGCCTAGAACCACAACAATGAACCAAGATCAAAAACAATTAGGCTTGAACCACAACAATTAACCTGAAATCCAAAACAGTTAACCTGAACTGCAGCAATTAGTCTAAAACCACAACAATTAGGCTTGAACCACAACAGTTAGTCTAGAACCACAACAATTAGCCTGAACCACAACATTAGCATGATCCACAACAATAGCCTGAACCACAACAATAGCATGATCCACAACAATAGCCTGAACCACAACATTAGCATGATCCACAACAATAGCCTGAACCACAACAATAGCATGATCCACAACAATAGCCTGAACCACAACAATAGCATGATCCACAACAATTAGCCAAGAACTACAACAATTAGGCTTAAACCACAACAATTAGGCTTGAACCACAACAGTTAGTCTAGAACCACAACAATTAGCCTGAACCACAACAATTAGCATCAATAAAAAATAAAAACAACAACATCATTATATTGTGTTTGTCAGTTTACTGAAGTGAATGGTATTTAGGTTGTAACAGTGTTAATCCTCACATATAGACATATGGTGTGCATCATAATCTGTTGATTTTCTTTAGAGATGACAGTTTACTTTACAGAGGTGGTAAATATATTTTACAAGTTTTCTTTGATAGAAATGTCATGCTTTAGTTTTGTCTGATCCAAATGTTTTACATACCCCACAAGGAGACTTTTGTGTCTTCTAGAATTTCGTGAGAGAATCACGGTAGAACTGTGTGAATTTCAGACATTAAAATGAAATGAGCTTTTCTGTACACATTTAAAATATTTAGGAAGTACTAGAGAACCATCTGTCTGTAAAGTCCTCAGTTTGGCTTGCTTTATTATGTGTAGGACTGGATGAATAAAACACATCTGTGTATCAGGTGATGCATTGGATTTATGAGATTTTTAAAACCTAATAAAGTAGAAACCAAAGAATAATTAACATTGACCAATCACTTTAATTAATATTAATTAACATAGACAAGTCATAGGCATTATAAGGGTCTTATATTTCTTATATTTCTTGGTTATTGCCTTTTAGTATATAGTCCAAAGGTATGCAGTATACATGTATACAGACTAGTATTATAGTAGTTTGCATTGAATACAGTCCAATAGTATGTAGTGAATACAGTCCAGTAGTATGCAGTGTATACATTCCAATAGTATGCAGTGTATACAGTCCAATAGTATGCAGTGAATACAGTCCACTAGTTTGCAGTGTATACAGTCCAGCAGTATGCAGTGTATACAGTCCAGTAGTATGCAGTGTATACAGTCCAGTAGTATACAGTGAATACAGTATAATATTAGGCAGTGCATATAGTCCAATAGTATGCAGTGAATACAGTCTGATATTAGGCAGTGTATACAGACAAATAGTATGCAGTGTATACAGGCAAATACTACACAGTGTATACAGTCCATTAGTATGTAGTATTAAGACTTTAATAGTTTTTCAAATAATTTGCGAGAACTTAATAAATTAGTTTGTCGACTACTGTCCATTCATCTGCAACAGATCATACAGTATACCCTTGCTATTATGAACCTTGATATAATGAATTCCTTGATATTATCTGAACACCCAAATTGTACCCCAAAGAGCACTTGTACCTAACAGAATGCTTTATTATAATAACGGCCTTGTTGAAACAAATGATTGCAATGTACCCAAAATGGATATTCATTATGTATAAGGACTTTGGTTCTACAATGGACCCAATATGAACTTGGTTTGGTGTTCTACAATGGACCCAAAATAGTTAATTAATATGGACTTAGTTTGGTGTTCTACAATGGACCTATAATAATTCATTATATATAGTGAATGGCTTTGGTGTTCTACCATGGACCCACAATAGTAAATTGTATATGGGACTTGGTTTGGTGTTCTACAATGGACCCATAATAGTTCATTACATATAGCAACTTGGTTTTGGTGTTTTACAGCACATTAGCACAAGTTGGTTATTTAAACATGATGCATTTGAAGTAAAGTGCCTTGCCCAAGAATACACCATGGTTGCCAATACTTACTAATACAATGGTGTCATTCTAATCCACACCTTTTCAGTTGCATGTTGTTATGCTGATTACTGAGCCATCAAAGTTTCCCTCATTGAGGGTCTCTTGTTCAGGCAAGGCAGGTTCATTCCTGAGGTCATGTCATAAATCAAAATTGGCATAAATTGAAAGTAACTATTCTCTGTGAGAGAGGAGATGCACATGCATTCATGTGTGTGAGCTGTGTGCAAGTCAAAGCACATGGCAACAGTGATGGTATAAAAATAAGCACAGTGGTACAAATTGTTATTCCTTCATTATAAATGGCATTAAAATGACAGCATGTAATTTGAATTATCATATAGCATGCATTACCTGTTCTTGCTTTTGCTGTATTCCTTGTTTCTTCCTTCTCCATCACAATAATAATAATAATAATAATAATAATAATAACAATAATAATAATAATAATAATAATAATAATAATAATAATAATAATATGGTCTCAGTACAGCACCTAATCTTTAGAAGCTCTATGCACTTAACAGTATTAGATAATACATCCAAAAATATACATTGACAAGACACCATAAAATTACAAAACAACACATGCTGACAATAATTAAGGAAGTGAACATTATTAAGTCTTTAAGTCTGGTCTTGTAGTTGAAATATGTGACTTTTAAGAACACTCTTGAATGAGGACAAGATTATGGGCAATTCATCCCATATAGTTGGGCTTGGTAAGCAAAAGAACAGTTCTCCATATTACTTCATTTTAACAGTGGGAACAAGGAGAATGCAAGTGTTGGAAGAGGAGCACAAGCATCTAGATGGGGTATAGAATAAGTGACTAGACAGAGGTCGGATAAGTAAAGTAGATTGGAGCCAGTCAATGAAATGTAGCATAGTGAACAGATTTTGGTTTTGATTCTGGATCGGATGGGTAGCCAGTGAAGGTTACAGGGCAGGGGGTGGTGGAGGTGTGCTCAGGTCTTCATATGCTAAGGATGATCCAAGCAACTGTGTTTTTAGCTTTTTGAAGTTTCTGTAGTAGATAATGAGATGAACCAGAGAGAAGTGAATTACAATAGTCCAGTCTTGAAAGTACCAAGGAACACCCAAGTGTTTTATTGGCATCAACTGAAGGAAAATTGTAAAAGGATCTGATGCATCTCAGCTCCAGATATGCAGCCTTGCATATGTTCATTACATGTTGGTGTAATGAGAGCATACTGTCGAGAGTGACATTTAGATTTCATACTGTCTGTAAAAATTTAACATTGGCATTGCTGATAGTTATTGTTTAAGGTAAAGGATGGGAATAAGAAAGTCTTTACATGGTGATCAGGATGGCTTCAGTTTTATCATCATTCACCTGCAGATTATTACATGTTATCTATGGCTTCACATTGGAAATGCTGGATGGTAGCCTCAACTTCAGCTGTGTAGCTAGATTTGTATATTTAAGAGTCATCAGTGTACAATTGGTGAGACATCACTGATCTTGATCTATGACACTTGAGAACAGCTGAGTGTATAGAATAAAGAGAACTTGGCTGAGAATAGAGCCTTGTGGAACACCAAAACATAGATAAAATGGGCTGGGATGTTTTCCATTACAGACACAATTTGTGTCCTTTTGACTAACTTAGAAAGGCAGTATCATGAATACTAAATGCATGCAGGCAATGGTGAAGTAATATATCATAGTCTATCATGTCAAATGCCACAGGCAAAGTCAAGGACTGTAATCTTTCCTCTGTCCAAAGTGGCAGAGATATGGTCATTTACTACACTCAGAGGGGCAGTTTCAGTACTGTGATGAGGGTGATATGCAGACCGTACATTACTACTACTACTACTACTACTACTACTGACTTTATTTAAAGAGGGTAACACAATTAGCTGAAGAACTAATCTACCTTGAGGCCCTCATACAAAGGAATTTTTTTATATACAAATGTACACATATACACACACATGCATAGATATACATAGTGGCATTTACATGCATAGACAAACAATGTATTTTCTTCCTTTCCTTTCACCAGATGGATACTCACCCTATTGTAGCAGAATTCACTCAGCTACAATACCCTAAGTCTCTCTATCATGAGTTCTTAATAATAGGTCTTTATATCAATGCGATACTTCACTGTGTTTGTCTGAAGACTGGCATTCCAGAGTGTGATGGATTTCTACCCAAGCAGAATACTGTCATATACCTGGCTTCTTATCACTGCGTAGTCACCAACTAGATTGTGAGCAGGGCTGTCTTCTGGATCACAGACTGAGTCATTAACTGGGTTGTCCTATTTTTGGCAGACTGAGTCATTGACTTGGCTGTCTTCTGGATCACAGACTGAGCCATCTTCTGGGTCGCAGACTGAAGTATCAACTGGGTCATCTTCTGGGTCACCAACTGAGTCGTTTTCAGGATTGATGACTAGGCCATTGTCTGTGTCATCAACTGAGTAGTGGTTATGGGTCATCACTCCCTCAAGGTCAACAAAGAGATAAATAGGAGTGAAATAATGAGAGAAGAGAGATCTTTAGTTACTGTCTGTATTCTTGCAAGGTCATGATAACAAGATTCCTCTGCTTCTTAATTGAGCCTTGTAGCACCTCTATTCTGGTAAATATCCTATCCTTTTGAGATTCCTTAGTCTGGTCTTTCCTGTTTGGAGAACTTTGGCCAAATGTACTAGCTTTGGCTGGGTGGTTATTCGTTTTTACACCACATCATACCACTCCACCATTGCAACCACAGTTGAGACCCATATATATTCCCAACAGGTGAATCAGTGACCCAAAACTAGTAAGCTAGATGGCACTACAAAGCTAGCTACATTTAAAATCAAAATTTATCTATAATGAATGAATATTAGTTTAAATGAAATGAAAATTACTGCAAATTGGTTTTCTCAGTACAATAGTGAACCTACATAGTCAATATACATGTAATATGCAATTACTGACAAAATTGATGAGTAGTATATTTAATGAAGCCCAGAGGCATTTATTAATACCAATACAGTTGTTTTCATTCTCATTTTAACTTTGTCTCTGAAGCCACTGGATATATTGGGTTTGGAAAAAGGAAATAGAGTAAGCATTTTTAATCTCAGCTGGAATACTATTCCAGAGTTAAGTTGCTAAAAAGACTAATTGAATTCAGATGAGATACAAGTTAGGACAGAACAACTTTTTCTAAGATTTTTTAAATGAATGAGTGTTTAGAATCCTTTGGGTCAAGTGTTTCATTCTTCAGTAAAGCTTAACAATGGCAATTTTAAAAAATTATGTGAATTCCCTGGATGAGAGAGAAGTATTGATAACATTGGTTGGTAAAGGCAATATTGAATCTAAGCACTCAAGTAGCAATGATGTTGGAATCGGATCAAGTTCACGTCACTTTGGGACACATCACAATTGTATGTACCAAATTCATAGAGACAGGTTCAAATGCCATTAAAATTTGTATATTCTGTATCACAACTGTATTGTGATGATGTGTCAGTTGAAATTGCGTTGTCAAGTTTATCTCTAATGGATTGAACTTTTTGGCATGGAACCAGAGAGAAGGTCATTGGAAGTGGTGTTCATGTTTCCTTGACATTAGCTTGTTTATAATCTCAAACAGCTCTTTGAAGTGGGAACTTTCAGTGATCATAGTAATTTAGTAGGCAGATTTTGCTGCATGAACTATATTTGTGACATTCTTCTTAGCAGCTTCATAGATCTATTTATGAAGAGTGCGGCTGGTGGAAAGCCTAACCCTTTCATCCTTATGGAGTTCTCTTTGAGCAGTTCAGAGCTTGTCCCGATCACCATAGATACCATAGAGAACACTTTTGAATTGATACTCTGCACTTGGTTGTTGAGGCATGTTTGTCAAGCAATAAACACAAACACTTATCAAGTTGTACTGCTGTAAGAGGTAGTGAAGTTGTTAGGGTTGGTTGGATGTCATGCATTAGTTGAATTATATTTATCATATGAAGGTTTCTCCTAGTAGTAAATGTAAATGGAGAGTTAGGGACTGATACTTTGAGATGATATATGACACAGAGGTGATCTGATGCAAGTTCATGAGACACCAATGACGACTAGAATATTATCATCAGGTCTATGAAGAATCCACCCTCAAATGCTGACCATGTTTATGGGTGGGCTGGAAAACTGTTTGCATGAGGTTTAAAATGTGATTTGAATTTACAAATTTTTATGTGCATGGATTTCCAGAACAGTCAAAGTGAAAGTTTAAATCTGAATAATCAGGTTGTCACCTATCAAATTTTCATACTCCAGGAGGTTGGGAGACTGTTGCCACCTATCAAATTTTCATACTTCAGGAGGTTGGGAAACTGTTGCCACCTATCAAATGTTCATACTCCAGGAGGTTGGGAAACTGTTGCCACCTATCAAATTTTCTTAATCCAGGAGGTTGGGAAACTGCTCCAAAAAGAGAGGTTTAGTCAGCTTGTTTTTTTTTATTAGGAGGAGGATGGTATAACAATAACACAGTAAAACAATATGATGGTAGTACAATGGCTGCATTGTTCTCCAACAGGAGGGCTGTATGGTTTATTTTCTGTTGAGAATTTAAAATATTACTTGTAAAGATGATCTGTTATTTCTTAACAAGGCAGTTAAATCCTGCTCTGTAACTCTAATTTTCAGAATCAATTATCCGATAGAGTGCAACCATTCTGTAAATGAGAATATCAAGAGCACTTCTTTGATGAGGATCAGTAACTTGAATTATCTTATCTCTGTCTCCAACAAATGGTTGTACAAAATAATTAACAGTAATACTCTATAGGTTCTCTCAGTATACATAGTACATGTGTACATATTACATCAATATATATCCCATAGTACACAATACATATCAGTACAAATTACATGGTACATATTACATCAGTATATATCCCATAGTACACAATACATATCAGTACAAATTACATGGTACATATTACATCAATATATATCCCATAGTACACAATACATATCAGTACAAATTACATGGTACATATTACATCAGTATATATCCCACAGTACACAATACATATCAGTACAAATTACATGGTACATATTACATCAGTATATATCCCATAGTACACAATACATATCAGTACAAATTACATGGTACATATTACATCAGTATATATCCCACAGTACACAATACATATCATTACAAATTACATGGTACATATTACATCAGTATATATCCCACAGTACACAATACATATCAGTACAAATTACATGGTACATATTACATCAGTATATGTCCCATAGTATGGAATACATATCAGTACAAATTACTTGGTACATATTACATCAGTATATGTCCCATAGTATGGAATATATATCAGTACAAATTACATGGTACATATCACATCATAATACATATCCCATAGTATGCAATACATATCATTACAAATTACATAGTACATATTACATCAGGATATATTCCATATTACACAGTAAGTATCAGTACAAACTACATGGTATATATTACATAAGGATATATTCCATATTACACAGTATCAGTACAAATTACATAGTACATATTACATCAGTGCATATCAGTACATGTTGCATCAGTGCATAATATTTATTACATCAGTACATTATTACATATTACATATTCCATATTACATAGTACACATGAATGCATATTACATCAGTACATTATTACATTAGGACATATCATCACCTATCACATCAGTATATATTGTAACAAATTACATTGTACACATCAGTACATTATTACATCAGTACATGTATACATTACATCATTACATATCAGTATATTATTACATATCAGTACATTTTACATTGATACATATTGGTACATTTATATCAGTACATATCAATGCATGTTACATCAGTACATATTACTTATCACACAGTATCTCAGTGTGCTGTTACAACTCTATGGTGTTATACTAAGTAGCAGAAAAGAGAGAAAGCCAACAAGTTTTGTAAAATTCAACAAATAATTTATTTCTATAGAATACAAAGTAAAAATTTAAAAAGAACTTACAGTATTGTGAATAAAATCCTGAGTAGTCCTAAATGTTTTATCACAAGTCCAAATGTATAAGTTCCAATGGAATTCCAGTGGTATTCCAGATAAATTCCAATATTGAATGTGTCAGTGTGTCTGTAATATCCAACATGGTAATATACCAATAGCCCAAATTGTGATGATGTGCTAACAGTCTTTTGATATATCACAATAATAGAATCCAAGAATGTTCTTGTTTGAATTCACTATAATTCCAAATTGATGTTCTAGTCCAAGAATATTATTGATGAGCACTTTTTATTCCCAGTGAATAAACATTTGAATAAATAATTCCACCCAAATGAAAATCTGCCCAAACAATAAGACTGATTTTACTTCAAGATGTTAAGGCAAGAATGAGTCATATTTAGATAAACAAGATTATATACCCCTCTACTTGACCCGGGTTGCAAACACCATTTTCTGAAAATACTCTGTCACTTAATGAAATCTTCCAATCTAGAAGATTCTAAGGTCAGAATCAACACTGTATCTTTTAACTCAAATTCAGGTAAACATGTTTACATTGATAATGATCTGAATATTTAATCGAGAAACATAGAGAAAAGTTCAGCTATATATTCTATTGTTTACAAAATAGATGTCACAGGTCAGGTACACTGTAAACTTCAATTTGAAGAAGATCAAGCACAAAATACAGATCTATATAACATACAACCATTAAGAAAAGATGACAAATAATAAAAATTAAATGTACATAACAGTGTGTACAGTTTAATATTTTTGATTTGTCATTATTTTTACGTATCACTTTATGTGAATCTGATTAGTCTAAATAAGCCCATCAAATTCTTTTTATTAATGGTTGACCACAACCATGCGAGTTTCCCTTGCCCTGCCTTCTGGAACATTTTTATTTTTTCTATTACCATCAACAACTTTGTTGTCTCCTTAAAGTCGATTGCCCTAGAGGTATTAGAACTTATCCCACAGGGACTCATTCACAAATAAAATTTAAAATATTGGTCATTAGATACAGGGCTGAGGGGGTCCAAGTGTTCAACTAGAACAGGAGTACATTTTAACCACCTCCTAGTACTAATATATATTAGTACTTCTACTTGGCACTCTAACATCATAGCTACCCACCCCCAGGATAAACGCTGTTTAGATGTCAACTTATTGGGGTAGATAAACTCACCTCTATTTTGCTAAGAATGTCTCTCAACTGACAGTTCCAGTTTAACAATGCAAATATGCCATCACAATACATTAAATATTGAATCACTATATACAGTAACACCTTTACAGGCTAGATTTAGTCAAATTTCTGCATACAGAAATCATTCCTTTACACAAATATCCAACAACTGGAATTCTCCTTTAGTGGAATCAATGCACTTTAGGTGGAAGCATTGTATAAAGTGTAAGTGAAATCTATATACATGATGTATCAACTACTCAAAGAAAGGAAACTTTGTGACATAATACAGGAATTTCTGTTTATAGAACCATTATATTTTTTGTGTTGAATGTTCTTTTGATTTGGAAGGACAGTTTCTCTCTGAATCGTAATTTGTATTAAAAAAAAATCTACTTGTAAATGTTATCAATTATGCATTGTTGATTCAACCAGCATCAGGGGCTCTTTTTTCATGCACAAAAGAATTTGTTGTTTCAATCCAAACTCTTTCCACTAAAATAAAAACTGATAAACAGAATATCAGATGGTTCATGATTTAATACCAAATTTATGAAACTTGCTTTGCTGAATGGGGATTTTGTACCTAACATTTATTGATATGTACATTTTTTGTGTGTTTTGCAATGGGTATACATGTAGTCCTAAATCATTGAAGAGCTGTTTACACCATGCAGTCTTCATGACAACTTCTGAAGGCAGAATTAAATTTCAGGTAATTTCTCAATTACTCTCCAAGACTTCTCAGCCAGACAGGTTGTTAGTTCAGGCTTGGTTACCATGGTAATTAAGTGTAAATTTCACCTGTTGCTGTCATGGTAGCCATTGAGCTTGTTTTAGCTGGCACGTGCCTGATCTCTTTGACCACCTTGATGGAACTGACTGCTTCAATGATCTTCAGGTAAAAGTGGCTATTATACCTAGGCTGAAACATCAGATATCCAGTCAAATTTGAGAGAGCTGAACTGGGTCAGTCATCATGCCACACAAGTTGTACTGGCATCAATTTCTTAAACCTGTGTTGTTCAATGATTTGTGTATCATACCTTTTATAATTATTTTAGTTGGATCTGATCATTTAAACAAAAATTACAGGGGTCTAGTCTAGGATATCTTATTACACAATTAATGCTAATTTCTAAAACAATCACACAAAAAAATTAAATAAATACATGAAAATTGCAATCCTTCACTTTGTTTTCTTTGAAACATTCCTCCTACATTTACCAAAACATCCCCATTTTTATCAAATTGAGATGAACTTCAACATTGCTATTACATGTACAAAAATATCCCCATGGGGGAACATCAACATACCCTCTACATTTACCAAAACATCCCCCTTTTTATCAGATTCAGGGGGAACTTCAGCCCTAAATTTATTATTCTAGAATAGAACCTGGAAAAACTTAAGTAAAAATTTCATGGGAGTGTTTTGTGATGAAAGCAAAATCTTCATTGGATATTAGGGATGTATATCACCTTATTTTTTATTGTGATATATTGTGATGCAGGACAGTATATTGCAACATGTATTGTGATATCTTTTGATGCAGGACAGTATATTGCAACATGTATTGTGATATCTTGTGATGCAGGACAGTATATTGCAACACGTATTGTGATATATTGTGATGCAGGACAGTATATTGCAACATGTATTGTGATATCTTGTGATGCAGGACAGTATATTACAACATGTATTATGATATCTTGTGATGCAGGACAGTATATTGCAACATGTATTGTGATATATTGTGATGCAGGACAGTATATTGCAACATGTATTATGATATCTTGTGATGCAGGACAGTATATTGCAACATGTTTTGTGATATATTGTGATGCAGGACAGATTATTACAACACGTATTGTGATATCTTGTGATGCAGGACAGTATATTGCAATATGTATTGTGATATATTGTGAAGCAGGACAGTATATTGCAACATGTATTGTGATATCTTGTGATGCAGGACAGTATATTGCAACATGTATTGTGATATCATGTGATACAAGACAGTGCATGTATACTGCAATATGTATTGTGATATATTGTGAAGCAGGACAGTATATCAAGATAAGTATTGTGATACCGGACAGTATATTGAGATACGTATTGTGATGGGATGATGTAAGAGAAAATGGGCATTCAAGTTTGTTGTTTCAGTACCAAGCTTCACCTCCACAGTAGATTCCCACGAATGTTAAGATCACCTCCACGTTAGATTCCCCACCAATGACAAGATCACATCCACATTAGATTCCCACAAAGGGCAAGATCACCATCACAGTAGATTCCCCACAAATGGCAAGATCACGTCCATTTTGAAGAATTTTCAGCTAGGATACCTTGGTATTTATCCTAACAGAATCTGTACTGTCAATATTACATAAAATCCCCCCCCTTAGTACATGGAGGAAGAGGATCCATACCACATCATTCCATTATACTGGTAAAGCATCACAACCCTAGTGGTTATTGCATCATTGCTTTTATGCATATAATGGTGTGGGAAAAATGCAGTTGGGTTGATATTTGCTTGTGGCGTATTACTGTCCCATGGGGAAAATGGGAAAATTAGTTTTATCGACTAAAATGACATGTTAAAGTATATCATAGTAACATGTGGCAGATAATATATTAAATATTCAATATTTCTCAATAGGGCAATAATAATAATAATAATAATAATAATAATAATAATAATAATAATGTACCTTCTGTACAGCTTTGGTGTTTTGTATAAAGAATAATCAATTTTGGCCATGTATATTTAAACTGAACTAAAAAAATTATTCATGTATGTGATTCATTTAAAGTCAGGGTGATATTTTCTAAATTACTGATGAATTATAACTTAATAACAAACTTGTGTCTGGAACTCTTTGAATGAAGGCAATTGTTCCTCTGATACCTTGATACCTTGTGCCCAATCATTTTATTCAGTGATATTCAGACTGATTCCTTTCAGTACAAAATAGCACATAAAGTGTGATATTCAAGAGACTGATTCCTTTCAGTACAAAATAGCACATAAAGTGTGATACTCAAGAGACTGATTCCTTTCAGTACAAAATAGCACATAAAGTGTGATACTCAAGAGACTGATTCCTTTCAGTACAAAATAGCACATAAAGTGTGATACAAATAAATACAAAATAGCACACAAAAATGCGCATAATCAGCTATTTGTTGTGGCCAATTTTAGTGCCACTTCTTGACTCTAGTCTGGAACACCAGTTGCTAGGTGGGGTTGGGATGTGGGTGAACTGAAATTTTTATATATTAAAATTAAATCTGATATTTAGACAAGGAACACAGAGATTGTCTTGAATAATTGTTACATGTTTTGTAAGTTTGAATTTAAATTGAAATTGAATATTGTTATGTTCCCACCATTTATATGGCAGAAGGATATAATTTTTGGCAGGTCATCCATATTTTATGCTCCCACTACCTGGCTACATTTTCTGTTATAAGTGTATTTCAGAGGCTGTTAATGAGAGAATAATCAAACAAGATGATTCTAAACACCTCTATTAGTTTCACATCCCTACACAGTTTAGCACCTAGGAGTTTGAAGGGACAAAGAAAAAAGTACTAAATGCATTAGTAGTGGTAGAAAACTGAGATAATCATGCATGCCTTGACAATTTTGCTACCTTAACTTTTAAATTCTGTACTGCATTATTATTCTTTCCTTGGACACTTGTGTCATTTTTATAAACATTTTATCATGTGTTTCAGCAACCAATAATGATTACTAAATCTTTGAATATCAGGTTTACCTGAAAGGAGCTGTACTATGGAATTTTCTTGCTTTCATTGAACTTTTAGTGTTCACTTGTTCATTAGCATCTATAATAAGATCCATGTTTGCTGAATGTTTTTTTTTCTTTCATAATTAGTAATGATTGAATAAACACCATATTGTGTATTTCTGAAAACTTTTGAAAAAAAACAATGTTGGAAACCCATGATCACATGCTCCAAGTACATAAACTATACTACCTATAAGAAAAGAAGGTCACTAACCTACATTATACATTTGTACTGGCTTACATTGTATTTGTGCATTGAACTTATGACTAAAATTGGGGTTTGTTTTTTTTGCACTCTATATGTATACTGTTATAATTAGTTTCATGAAACTTGATGAGAGGATGCATCTTACTACATCCTCATCACAAAAATAGGTCACTGTGACCAAATTTTCATGCCTCAATGATATGGGTTAAATCTCAATCGTTGTTTATGCTGGAATCATTTAACTAGATGATTGTTTGCATCTCTAGGTCCTTCAAAAGTAGGTCACTGACCCATGTTTCATATTTTTCTGGGTTATGATTTTGAATTTAGATCTTGACCATACAGATTTTGAACTCCTATTAAGTGTTACGAATATGTAATTTAATTACTTGTGTGTTAATTTTAAATTCTTTTTCATTTTTTTTTTGTATCATTACATTTTATTGTAATGATTATTTTCACAAGATCTGATATTTTTGAAAGAGATATTATGTTTATATAAAACGTAGTATGACTTGCATAAGCACGATTTTTGCTTGCCATGGTTTGTCGATTTAGTAAACACTACATGAAAATGATTGGTTATTGCCAAGGTCATTTTATGGCCTACGTGTAAAAATTGCATTGTTTACTGCGCTATTTGATGATGAAATAACCACGCGTTCCATCGTGCGCGCCTGAAATGACGTCTTAGTTCAGTTTAAAAATACTCAGATCCCTGTGAAATAGTCAGTCGTATAATATATCTTCAAGAAGAAGGATATATTTCTATTAGGTGCTATAAAGAGTTGTATGTTTACATCTTTGGAGCTCGAGATGTTTTATCATAGATGACAGCTTGTTCAGCAGTTCATCTATTTTTTAGAATATAATAATTTATTCCCTGGAGAACTATACAAGTGACAAAGACATTCGATGGAAATTTATTCTAAATTGAAACATTACAAATTGTGGTTCAATGTGGAACTCTTGACATTCGTATAAAGACTTCACCTGATGTCATCATCCTCCATCTTGGAACATCATCAATATTCAAACCTGGACTCAGTTAAAACTATTTAGTGATAGGACTTATATATTTTTTCAGTACTAGGATAAATGTTTGGATTGTCTTCACAAACTGTTAAGTCCTATTTTCTATTTTTACCTTTTCACCATGTTTTCTAGGGAAATAAATTATTTTTGTTAAAACTTACAAAGCTTGTTGGTTTCACTCTTTTCTTTTGTTACTTTTGAACGAGCCTATACGTAACATAAGTAATCTTTTGCTTGCAATCATGACAGTTGGTCAGAGGTGCATCTTGATGAGTGTTATGCCCTCATATTTAATGTAGGTCACTGTGATCCATATTTCAGCATTTTATTGATCTTTGTTAAAAAATTGTTTTTACTGTTCATGCATAAACTGCATGATTGTATAGATCTTAGTTAATACCACACAAATAACAAAATAGTCACAGTGACATGCATTTAAATTTTAGCTGGCTTAGTTTGATTTTTTGAATTTAACTTGTGACCAAGGTTTTTTGCATGCTATGCACATGCTATCCTGTATGGGATGATGGAGCTTGATGAGGGGATTCATCTTTATGAGCATTATTTCTATTTCACTAGTTTTCTACTTACAAAGACATTCAGACTTGCAGGTGTATGGAACATCCATGTTCTAGATTCTCATTTCTGATTGTTTTCTTCTTAAGACATTCAAACCAGTGGATATTCTTATTTACATTTCTAATTGTTTTCTTCCATGGATGTAGGGACATTTGCAGCATCAAATAATTTTGGTTGATATTCAAAGTTACACAAGGAATTTGGAGAAAGTCAGGGAGGAAGAGGAGAAGGAATTGGGAGAGATAGGAGAGAGGAATACACGGATGAGTAGAATACAAGGACAGGTGGAAATCTATCTCACACTAATCAAGTGATGCAATAGGCTATAAAAGGGTCAAGCGGAAGGAGTGTAATTGGAAATTTTGAATCATTTGACTATTGAATTGTTATTAAATTGTTATTCATTGAATTTCACCCTTTTTTGTATATTTAACCATTTTTAACCTTCGGCATTGCTGACTAGGGGCTTGGAGCTGTACATCTATCTTTCACTAATTTAACTTCCAACCAAAATCGAGCCTGGGTGGGACTTCTACAATAGTTTAATTATTATATTGGAAGCACCCCATCCAAATCCCCACACCAAATCCTCACCGTGGGTGCATCCTCCACACCCATGCATTTTATTTGTGTCCTATCTGGTGTATTCCATGCATTTTATTTGTGTCCTATTTATATATTTTATGCATTTTATTTGTGTCCTATTTGTATATGCTATACATTTTATATGTGTCCCTTCTGGCGTATTCTATGCATTTTATTTGTGTCCTATTTGGTGTATTCAATGCATTTTATTTGTGTCCTATTTGGTGTTTCCCAAGCATTTTACTTGTGTCCTATTTGGTGTATTCCATGCACTTTATTTGTGTCATATTTGGTGTATTCTATGCATTTTATTTGTGTCCTATCTGGTGTATTCAATGCATTTTATTTGTGTCCTATTTGGTGTTTCCCATGCATTTTATTTGTGTCCTATTTGGTGTTTCCCATGCATTTTATTTGTGTCCCATTTGGTGTTTTCCATGCATTTTATTTGTGTCCTATTTGGTGTATTCTATGAATTTTATTTGTGTCTCATTTGGTGTATTCTATGCATTTTATTTGTGTCCTATTTGGTGTTTCCCATGTGTTTTATTTGTGTCCTATTTGATGTATCCCATGCATTTTATTTGTGTCCTATTTGGTGTATTCTATGCATTTTATTTGTGTCCTATTTGGTGTTTCCCATGCATTTTATTTGTGTCCTATTTGGTGTTTCCCATGCATTTTATTTGTGTCCTATTTGGTGTATTCTATGCATTTTATTTGTGTCCTATTTGGTGTATTCTATGCATTTTATTTGTGTCCTATTTGGTGTTTCCCATACATTTTATTTGTGTCCTATTTGGTGTATTCTATGAATTTTATTTGTGTCCTATTTGGTGTATTCTATGCATTTTATTTGTGTCCTATTTAGTGTTTCCCATGCATTTATTTGTGTCCTATTTGTTGTATTCTATGCATTTTATTTGTGTCCTATTTTGGTGTTTCCCATGCATTTTATTTTTGTGTCCTATTTGGTGTTTCCCATGCATTTTATTTGTCCTATTTGGTGTTTCCCATGCATTTTATTTTTGTGTCCTATTTGGTGTTTCCCACGCATTTTATTTCTGTCTTATTTGGTGTTTCCCATGCATTTTATTTGTGTCCCATTTGGTGTTTCCCATGCATTTTATTTGTGTCCTATTTGGTATATCCCATGCATTTTATTTGTGTCCTATTTGGTGTATTCTATGCATTTTATTTGTGTCCTATTTGGTGTATTCTATGCAATATATTTGTATCCTATTTGGTGTATTCCATGCATTTTATTTGTGTCCTATTTGGTGTATTCCATGCATTTTATTTGTGTCCTATTTGGTGTATTCTATGCAATATATTTGTGTCCTATTTGGTGTATTCCATGCATTTTATTTGTGTCCTATTTGTATATTCCATGCATTTTATTTGTGTCCTATTTTGGTGTATTCTATTCATTTCATTTGTGTCCTATTTGGTGTATTCCATGCATTTTATTTGTGTCCTATTTGGTGTATTCCATTCATTTTATTTGTGTCGTATTTGGTGTATTCTATGCATTTCATTTGTGTCCTGTTTGGTGTATTCCATGCATTTTATTTGTGTTCTGGAAATAATAAGATGGTCATTTTGATTATCTTGGAAATGTTTTTGGTCATAAAATAATGAACGAAACTGTAAGAATATTAAACATTGTTTAAATTGATTATAAAGGAAAATCTGATGACAATATATAGATATGGTATTTGTCTATTATGATGATGTTTTCTTTATTTCTCCAATTCAGTCTTCAAGAGCATAAATTCTCATTTGAAAGTCTCTCTCATCAATATATTTTCAACCATTATTGACAATATGTACTGCTAAATCATCTAGTTTTAATAGCCTATTTTTTCCTGTCTTTGCAACCGTTGATATTGTCATTAGTTAGTACTTTAAAATTCATAGATTTACCTCGAACAAAAATTTCATTGATGGCAAGATATTTCTTGTTTGGCATTTAAATCATGGCAAGATGTTTCTTGTTGGGCATTTAAATCATGGCAAGATATTTCTTGTTGGGCATTTAAATCATGGCAATATGTTTCTTGTTGGGCATTTGAATCATGGCAAGATTTTTCTTGTTGGGCATTTGAATCATGGCAAGATTTTTCTTGTTGGGCATTTGAATCATGGCAAGATGTTTCTTGTTGGGCATTTGAATCATGGCAAGATGTTTCTTGCTATGTATTTAAATCATGGTTAGAAGCAACATGAAATTACACAAGCTGGTATCTCATAAAATTAAATCCAAGTATTCTAGTCACATTGGTGGTTTTATGCATACAGGTACAGTTTAAATTAGGACATCTAGTCTGGTGAAAGCTGGTAGTCAATAAAAAAAAATCCCCATTTTCTAGCAAGGACAGTGTATGATGTAGGACATGTAGTTGATATTATTTGGAATCTTGTGAGTCTTACTGCAACTTTTCAAGATTTTTCTTTGCATTTTTATTTCATGGATGAATGATTGATGAAATCATATATCAATCTGTAGTTCTAAACCTGGATCCTTATCTAACCATTTGGCCCAGTTGATGCCTACTGTACATGTTCAAGTGTGTCCCATGTGGCCACCAACAACCATGTAAGGTCAAGGTATGAAATAGGGGGTAGATTAAGAATTTGGAATATCTACCTTGTGTTGAGTGTGTCCCAAGTGGCCACCAAGAGCCCTATAAAATCATGGTATGAAATACCAGGTAGATTAAGAGCATGGATTATCTGCCTCATCAAGTGATTCAGCTATGTCATTGGTTAAATGTTAAACCTTAATTGGCACATGTGTAACTTCATGGGAATTTTGTAGAAGCAAAAAACTTTTCAAGTAAAGGCATACTTAAATTGAAATGTTTCACAACAGTAGAGCCAGGCTGAATGGGACACAATTATTGCAGACTTAGCACAGTAAAATATGCAGATCATCTTTGTGTACAAAGCAACTGGAGAAATGGTAGATTGGAGTGTTTAATAAACAAACTGTCTGAAGTGGCCAGATAAACTGGCACAAGCAGACATTATCTAGAATACTTAATCAAATCAGTATAACTGCCCATTCTTTAGTGGATAGGGAAGCAGACCATGTAAATATTTGTCTCCACTGAGTCCACATTTTTCACACATTGGATTTCAATTTTTTGTTGATTAGAGAGTAATGTTGTATAATACACGTTTTCTCCTTTCTGTTGGCTCATTTATAATGTTAACCTTTTTGAACAATTAAAACCAATTTAAAAGCAAGTGGGTCCTTTAGTTTAGAATGCGTTCCTAGGGGGATTAACGATTAATCCATATCTGGGAACTTAATGACAGGTCTTCAGATTTGATACCATTAGAAGCTGATGTGTAATCGGAGACGTGCGCAAAGTAGTAGATTCAAAGGAGATGTGTTATCATTGTGACAGAGTCGACAGATAAACATCTATAATTGCCTATCAATTAAATTGGGTGTTCATAAAAGTTTCACAGTATTTGTTCATACCTAGCTAGTCATTATATAATGACCTGATAAGAGATTCCAATGCTAGATTAAAGGTATTGGGGTACAGTTCCAAATCAATACTACTAGTTAGGTTGGAAACTTTTTATGATTTGAATAAAATACACATTTCTATAGGCAAGGTTTTCAATTAGCTTGCATTATAGATTTTATCTGTGAGGGTGAATTTGGTTTACATATATATATATATGTATATACATATATTGGTGTAATAGCTATTAGTTAGTTATATTTAAGATGTACAAAATTCTCTAGATCAAAATGGGAAGGTCAGTAGCTTTTCATAGGAAAAATTAACACGTTGTGTTACATGCATTTAAATCTTGTTGCTTAAGCACTACCAGCAGTCCTATCATTATTGTGTGACTTAAGTAATTCATAGATGCCATGTAATGTTATTACTTTGATGGTGCTGACAGAGAGAACCAATATGTTGTGTGATTTCCAGAATCATTTGTTACAATGTATCTACCAGGTTATGAGTCCAAACTGTATGTAACATAGTGACTATTTTATTATGATTCCAAAAGTCAATGTTACAATGAGGCAACCTTGTTATAACTCCACAACTATATGTTATATTGTGGCTACTTTCATATAATTCCAAAACCATGTTACGTTATGCCACCCATGTTATGATTCCAGACTAGTTTTACAATGTGGCTATTTTCTTATAATTCCAAACTTGTTTTATACATTTTGGCTACTTTGTTATGATTCCAAAACTCTATTTTATATTATGGCACCCACCTTATGATTTCAGACTAGTTTTAAATTGTGGCTACATTGTTATGATGCCAAAGCTATGTTGTTGTTACTTTGTTATGGTTCTAAAAATATGTATTTGTTGCCTTGTAGGTACTTTAACATGTTTGGAGTGTTATATATGTCGAATTTGTATTGTTTTTTGGTTTCTCTTAATGATTGTATTATATTTGACCTTGTCCAAAATTAAGTTCATGGTGTACCTGACCAGTAACATTTATCTTGTAAACAACATATTACATAGCTAAATACTTCTCTATGATTGTAGATTAAATATTCAGATTATTATTAATGGTAAATTTGATTTTAGTCTTGGTTCTGACCTTAAAATTTCTAGAAAGGAAAATTCCGTTAAGTTGACAGAGTATTTCCAGAAAATGGTAATTGTGACTAGGGGTATATAATCTTGTTTACTTGAAAAATTACTAGTTCTTGACTTAACATCTGAAGCAGAATTAGTCTTTCTGTTGTGTTCAGTTTTTAGTTTGGGTGGATTTATTTATTCAAAAATTATTCTTCACTGGAATTACAAAGTGCTCAGTAATATTCTTTGACTAAAACTTTAATTTGGAATTATAATGAATTCAGACAAGAACATTTTGGATTAGATTATTCAATACATAAAAAGACCATTAGCAAATCATCACACTCCAGGCCATTGGGACAGTCTTACACATTGAAGACCAATCTGTGCCATAATGTTCCATAGTCCCTTGGGTATAATCTGATAGGCTGTCCCATCCTGTAGTGTCCTGTCCATTCCATCTGTCCACTCTGTCATCTGGTATGTCATGAATTTTATTTCAGATCATCAATTTCTGAAAGACTGTTATGGCACTTTGTATTAAAAATCTCTTTCAAGTGTCAGCTTTGTTGTAGTCCTGTCCCTTGTCTAACTTAGAATTTCTACTGAACAAAGTTTTTTTGTAAGAGCCTTATATCTTCAGAGGGATCCATGTTTTATCATACCATTTTAGCATAATTGTATCGTAACAACAAGTTGAATCTTCACACATGTACAGTACAAATACAAAATGTGTAGTGCTTGGGACTTGAATTTTATCCATGCAGTGGTGGCAAATTGAATTGCTCTGTACATTCATTTGTCAGTATGTCCATCCTTCCATCTATATATACACATCTCTATCTGTCTACATCCATCTGTATGTCCCCCCATCTATCTATCCATTTGTACATATTTCCATCCGTCCATCTGTATGTACAGTCATCCATCTGTCAGTACATCCTTATATACATATTTCCATTTATCAGTGCATTAATATATATATCCATATATACATATTCCCATCTGTCCATATTTCTTTACCTCTTTCAGTCCCAAGAAACTTGTTAGTGAGATTGCACCATTTAGTTACCATTTCTTCATTTGCATATATTTTTTAAACCCCTTGAATTTTCTCATACATGTACTTGGGATTAGTTATTATGAAATTAAGACAATTCCTTCTGTGATGTGTGCCTGTCTTTTTTACCTTGGGGTCATGGTTAATGTTTATAGCAATTCCTTCTGTGATGTGTGCTTGTCTCTTTGGCCTTGGGGTCAGGGTTAAATGTTTATAGTAATGTCTTTTTAACAAACAACATGTTACATAGCTAATTTTTCTCTATGATTGTAGATTATGTTTATTATAATTATTATATGTAGGTAAACATGTTTACGTAGATTTAAATTGAGGACATTGGTTTTCCCCTTGGGAATTTTGGTGTATCTGATATTAGCCATGTTCTTTATTAAAATTTTCATAATAGACCTGATCTTGTTGAGAAATTAGAATATTCTAGAAATGAACTTTTTACCCTCATCCTGGTCCATATATTGTGCCTTAGGTTCTTATAGAAGGGAGAAATAAACATAAATTCTTTATTCCTATCTTAACATCTGAAGTGGAATCAGTCTTTTAGCCATATTCAGGCTGAATTTGAGAGGATTTATTTATTTAAATTCTTCTTTGGAATTACAAAGTGTTCATTAATATTTTTGGACTAAATCACTTTGAAGACATTCTGGATTATATCATTGTGCTACATCAAGACTGCTAGCACAGCAATGCTATTCCAGGCTATTGGTACATCAGCACATTCAAGTTTGGAATTCATTTGGAACACAACTGGAATTCATTTGAATAATCTATACTTTTTGACCAGTGATAGAACTTTTTAGGACTAATTGGGATTTAATTCACAATACTGTAAGTTCTTTTGAAATTTTCCTTTGTATTCTAGGGAAATAAATTATTTGCTGAATTTGACAAAACTTGTTGGGTTTTACTCTTTTCTGTTATTTAGTTTAAGACCATAGTGTTGTAACACAAAATATTTTGTTAATATTATAATATGAGAAACACTTTAGAGTTAAATAATTATATTAGGACATCAACCTTGGAGAATCTCATCTGCCAGAACTCTTTTGGTCAGAATTTTATGTTGAATTAAATTGTGCGATTGCATATCAGATGTATGATTGCTCTGAAAAATAATTTCTATGTAAGGAAAATAAATACAAGTGAAAATTAACCAGTTTTACCACAAATACAGCTTGGACATAATTATCTAATGTTGTCTATCAGGATCAGTTTCCATATGTTTTAGGAATAGTTTCCTTTTTCATTTCTCTGGCTTGGTTGTCATGGCTGGTGGTAAAGCTGGAGAAAATGGATACACAATCTTGTTAATGAAACATTTATGGTTTATTCATGGTCTGTGCACCTGTTAGGACAAACTAATGGGACAAATGTTGTATAAATCTAACTTAACCAGATGAATTTGATGCATTGAATGAACACTGGCAGATAAGAGATGGTTATGAGAATCAATCTCATCACAATCCCTTTACAACCACATTGTTAGGAAAAACAGTCTTTATTTTGTGTTTAAGTTACAAGTCATCCTAATGCCTCTGTTGATAGATATCAAATAAAACTTGTTACAGTTATTTGATATTTATTCATCAGGAATGATGTGTTGGATTGTCAGAAAGAGTTGTGGCAGAACTTGGAAACATGATATGTTGTTGAAATGGAAAACAGAGATAAATATTTCAATGAATTTGCTACAGACCTGTCAGTTTTATCTTTACCAAATCAATACACATTATGTTTGATAAATAGATTTCTAATGGCATTATGTATGTCAACTGGATCCATTATCAGCAACACTTTACATCTATGAAAACTAAATGTCTATCAAGCAAATAATATTGGATTCATACACTCAATGCAGTTTATAGCTTGGAACTTGACGGTGATATAGTAGAACAATCAAGATATGATTTCACAGATTTTCAAATTTATTTTATTAAATTGTATTTTCTTATGGACCGTAACCATTTAGAAATTTAAGAATAATAATCGCATCATTAATGTTCTATAATATTTTACCACATTAGACCTCAGTGGTCTGTTGACATAGTAATGGGAGATAATTTTATGGGATTGCATAGTTTTCTGGTCGCAGTTTGACTTATGGATAGCTAGTACACGTATATAAAAATTGAATTGTACTTGTAATACATCATACCTCCAGCTGGACCCAAGGGTGATATGGCATTAATACATCCAGCTGGACCCAAGGGTGATATGGCATTAATACCTATAGCTGGACCCAAGGATGATATGGCATTAATACCTCCAGCTAGACCCAAGGGTAATATGGCACTAATACCGCCAGCTAGACCCAAGGGTGATATGGCATTAATACCTCCAGCTAGACCCAACAGTGATATGGCATTAATACCTACAGCTAGACCCAAGGGTGATATCGCATTAATACCTCCAGTTGGACCCAAGGGTGATATGGCATTAATACCTCCAGTTGGACCCAAGGGTGATATGGCACTAATACCTCCAGCTAGACCCAAGGGTGATATGGCATTAATACCTCCAGCTTGGCCCAAGAGTGATATGGCATTAATACATCTAGTTGGACCCAAGGGTGATATGGCATTAATACATCTAGTTGGACCCAAGGGTGATATGGCATTAATACCTCCAGTTGGACCCAAGGGTGATGTGATACTAATACCTCCAGCTTGACCCGAGGGTGGTATGGCATTAGTTTACTCCTGTCTCATGGCATCCAGATGGCACTAACCTTATACCAGTCTTACTGCCCCAGCCAGACCCCAGAGTTGATACGACACAGAGGTTACACTTATCTCATTGCCCTAAGTCCCAGAGTGGTATGGCATTATGCTCACACCTGTCTCATTGCCTCCAACCGGCACTAACCTTATACTTGTCTCATTGCCTTGAGCCAAATCCCAGGGTAGTATAAAACTAAGCTTGTATCTGTCTCATTGTCCTAAGCTCCAGAGTGGTATGGCACAAGCTTACACCGGTCTCATTTTTTATTGCTATTTTTTGTCAACCAATTATAGTGAGGTTTTACATCATGAAAGACCTATTCTTTGCAAGTTGTATTTTTTTTTACATCACCTTCTTTGAATCTGCCTAATGTGAATTTTTTAGGATATGAGCTTGTTTGAACCTGTCTTGTGTGAATTTTTATGACACAACTTTGTTTGAACCTGTCTTGTGTGAATTTTTATAACACAACTTTGTTTGAATCTGTCTTGCATGAATTTTTATGACACAACTTTGTCTGAACCTGTCTTGCATGAATTTTTATGACACAAATTTGTTTGAACCTGTCTTGTGTGAAATTTTATAACAGGACTTTGTTTGAATCTGTCTTGCATGAATTTTTATGACACAAATTTGTTTGAATCTGTCTCAGATTATAGTGATCTAATTTATCATTCATGTCACTTTCATTGCTCCCATAAATATCAAAACAAAGAGGGACCATGGTCCAGTCACATCATTGCAAAGAGGGACCTTTGTCAAATGACATCAGTACATAGAGGAACCATTGTCACTATGGTCCAGTCACTTTACAAACCATTGTTAAATTACATCATTAATAAAGAAGGATCAATGTCAAGTTACATCATTATAGAGAGGGACCATGGTCAAATCACATTATTTCAGAGAGTAATTATTGTCAAATCACATCATTAAAGAGAGGAAACATTGTCAAAAAACATCATTTCAAAGAAATACTGTTGTTAAACAACATCATTATGAAGAGGGACTATTGTCAAACAACATCATTATGTAGAGGGATCATTGTCAAAAAACATCATTATGAAGAGGGACTATTGTCAAACAACATCATTATGAAGAGGGACTATTGTCAAACAACATCATTATGTAGAGGGATTATTGTCAAACAACATTATTATGAAGAGGGACTATTGTCAAACAACATCATTATGTAGAGGGATCATTGTCAAAAAACATCATTATGAAGAGGGACTATTGTCAAACAACATCATTATAAAAAGGGACTATTGTTAAATCACATCATTACAAGAAAGGATCATTGTCAGGTAACATTACAAACAAGGACTATTGTCTTGCAACAGTATTACAAAGGGGGATCATTGTCAGGTAACATTACAAACAAGGACTATTGTCTTGCAACATTATTACAAAGGGGGACCATTGTCAGGTAACACTACAAACAAGGACTGTTTTCTCATAACATATTATTACAAAGGGGGTCACTGTCAAACACATCATTACAAAAATAGGGACTATTGTCAAATCACATCATTACAAGGAGAGACTATTGTACATTAATTATTACATGGTCAGAATCAGAAACATTTATGACTAAAAGTACCTAAGGTACATTTTCAAAAGTTTGAAATTTGTACATACTTTACAAGGGAACTGATTTCCAGAAAATGGTTGTGGTAATGACCATGATGCATTAGAGTAAATTTAATAAATAATAATCAGAAAAAGTTTTATGTCATAAATATTTTATAAGTGTTGGGAACTGGATACAATTTCATGATCCATCATCAATTACTACTAAAAAATTGATATGTGATTAATTTGTCAAGGTTATTTTTCAAGTAGTCAAATGATAAGGGGGTTGGGAATGGAATAGAACTGAATTTTGACCAATATCAATTACTGAAATTTTAATGGATTAATTAGTGATTTTTACTGAAGATGACCAATGCTTCATTAAATCAGTATAGTGTTGTGCATTTATAAAGTTGGATGACATTCTAATCTTTCTTTTTAATGTAACATGTTTCCTGATTTGTGAAGTGTCATACATTAAAATTTGTCAGAAACATTATGCTTTTCTGATGCATACTTTCATGTGATATATTTACACAGTGAATTAGATATTCAGTTCTTTTTTAGCAGAAGTGTCCAAACCATTTGAAAATGGGGTTAGCATTGGCCAGTTTTTAAAGGGGCTAACATTGGCAAGTTTGAAAAAGGGGCTAACATTGCTGAGTTTATAAATGAGACTAACTTTGGTGAGTTTTGCTATGTATATTTAATTTGTATTATGTGTTGGCTTTTGTCCATGATTATCTATTATGTATATTTAATTTGTATTATGTGATTGACCTTTGTCCATAATTGAGGGTAAGAGTTTGGGCCTACCTGACTAACATATTTTTTTTTTAAACAACATCTTACATAGATAATTTTTGTCGATGTAGATTATGTATTAAGATTATTATTATTTGGAGGTAAACATGTTTACTTGGATCAGAGTTCAGGACATGGGTATTCCCCTTGGGAAAGACCTGGTCTACCTGATGTTTTACATGTTCTTTACTAAACTCTTGGTAAGAGACCTGACCTTGTTTACAACTTAGAATGTTATGGAAATGAATTTGGTTGGAAAATGACCCTCATCCTGGTTCTGTTATTGTGTCTTAGTTTTTTATATAAAGGTAGTGCTAAACAGAAATTACTAATTCCTATCTCAAAACCAGTATTTAGATGAATCAATTTTAGTTGTGTTTCACTTAATATTGCAGAGGATTATTTTTTTAAATTATTCACTAGAATTGCAAAGTGTTCAATAATATGTTCATACTAAAACATTATTTTGGGACTATTAGTACATCAACACATTCAAGATTGAAATTCATTCAGAATACCACTGGAATTCATTTGGAATACTCTATACTTTTGGACTTGTGATAGAACTTTAAGGGCTGTTTTGCATTTGATTCTCAATACTGTAATTTCATTTTTAAATTTTCACTTTGTATTCTAGGGAAATAAATTATTTGTTGAATTTTGCAAAACTTGCTGGATTTTACTCTTTTCTGAAACTTAGTTTAAAATCATAGAGTTGTAACAGTTTATAAATGGGGCTAACATTGATGAGTTTATAAATGGGGTTAACACTGGGCCAAAATTGGTGAGTTTTACTGTTGCAATATCCATCTTCCTGACTTCATTCATACATAGCTGACAAATCTTGATCTGGGAAAAGGATTGAGTACCGTTGACTGCCTGGTCAAATTGGTATAATGGGTAATGAAAGGACAGATAAAGCAGCCATAGTTGTCCCGCAGTTACTTTTTTCTGTATGGAAGATTACATATATTAACTTTAAATATTTTTTAATTCAGCATTTTTGTAAGACAATACTTGGCAAATTATGTGGAATGAAAACTTCAGAAACTAACTTAAGAACATCAAAATTTACCACTGGAGTGGTCTCCCTCATATAGACCAAAATTTGAAGTACTGTGTCAATCACATATCAGTCACACACACATGACACTGTGCTGATCACATATCGGTCACACACATATGACTTGTGCAAACCTCCTGATGGGTGAACCTCAACCAGAGTTTATAATCTTCTAGTGTGCACTGAAAGCTGAACACATTCTTATCAAGTATTTTGACTTCCACCCAGTAAGACAGAACTGTTTTGATGTGAAATGCATAAAGAAACTGTATGATGATGTACCTCAGAAAATTTTGGACTTTTTGAGTGAATACAGTTTATGGAAAATTTTTTGACTGAATAATTTTTAAGGATTTTATGTGGTACCTTTATATATATATATATATATATATATATATATATATATATATATATATATATATATATATATATATATATATATATATATATATATATATATAATTTTGCATTTTTATATTTTATATTTTCTTGTACATGATGTTTACATTTATTAAGAAGTTTCATCTTCCTAAATGTTTCTGCATTTTTCAGACTTTACCTTTAAGTGGCACCATATAGCCACTATTGTGCTGAAGTGCTGTAAAATGCTACTAGACATATATACTAGATTATGACAGTACAAACCACCAATAACATCTTTGAATCCTCAACAAAAGATTCTTGCCATCTAATTTAAATATTAATAAATGCATTATGTTAGATTTATCCATTTTAGCTGTGATCATTTTCCTTCCAAACATTTAAACTGTTCTGAGTGTCTGATGAGGCCCTTTCTAACTCAAGAATGCAAATCATGTTAGTTGCATCTTAATGTAGTCCCTTAGATTATGAATCATTTTTGCTGTAATTAATGATTTTTGGCCAAATCTCTTTAAAAATAAGAAAAATGACTACTATTTCAAAATAAGAAAATGACTTTACTCTTTCAAAATAAGAAAATGACTTTACTCTTTCTAGCATGTTAATTTTCTCAATGGAAACTGGTTGCCATAGTTACGTATTTAAGTTCAGTGGAGCATGGGACTTTCATTTTAGAATGATAACTGATTACTAGTGTGAGTGAATCAAACCAGGAAATAGGGAAATTGTTACAACTCTGTCAGGTGGAAATCGGATCTTGAAGAAGCATTTGATTTGAATTTTGCTAACAATTGTCACAGAAATAATGAGTTATGTTTTGATAAAGACACTGAAATCTTATTCTGAATTTGAATTGGCTTGATACTGAAGCTGGTCCTTTTTGTTCAAATATCTTTACCCTTTGGTGGTAATTAAAGAAAATAAATAAAATGTTTGCATTAGTCTAGAAAATAAGTGATTTTTTAATTTTTTAAAAATATTTCGACTGTAAATGATTAAACATAAGTATCCATATTCTAGCCATGACAGGGATTGTGACATAAGTATCCATATTCTAGCCATGACAGGAATTGTGATAAGACATAAGCATCCATATTCTAGCAATGACAGGGATTGTGACATAAGCATCCATATTCTAGCCATGACAGGGATTGTGACATAAGTATCCATATTCTAGACATGACAGGGATTGTGGCATAAGTATCCATATTCTAGCCATGACAGGAATTGTGATGTAAGCATCCATATTCTAGCCATGACAGGAATTGTGATAAGTATCCATATTCTAGCCATGACAGGAATTGTGACATAAGTATCCATATTCTAGACATGACAGGAATTGTAATAAGTATCCATATTCTAGCCATGACAGGGATTGTGACATAATTATCCATATTCTAGCCATGACAGGAATTGTGACATAAGTATCCATATTCTAGCCATGAAAGGGATTGTGACATAAGTATCCATATTCTAGCCATGACAGGAATTGTGACATAAGTATCCATATTCTAGCCATGACAGAGACTGTGACATAGGTATCCATATTCTAGCCATGACAGGGATTGTGATAAGTATCTATATTTTAGCCATGACAGGAATTGTGACATAAGTATCCATATTCTAGCCATGACAGGGATTGTGATAAATATCCATATTCTAGCCATGACAGGAATTGTGACATAAGTATCCATATTCTAGCCATGACAGAGACTGTGACATAGGTATCCATATTCTAGCCATGACAGGGATTGTGATAAGTATCCATATTTTAGCCATGACAGGAATTGTGACATAATTATCCATATTCTAGCCATGACAGGGATTGTGATAAGTATCCATATTCTAGCCATGACAGGAATTGTGACATAAGTATCCATATTCTAGCCATGACAGAGACTGTGACATAGGTATCCATATTCTAGCCATGACAGGGATTGTGACATAAGTATCCATATTCTAGCCATGACAGAGACTGTGACATAGGTATCCATATTCTAGCCATGACAGGGATTGTGATAAGTATCCATATTTTAGCCATGACAGGAATTGTGACATAAGTATTCATATTCTAGCCATGACAGGGATTGTGACATAAATATCCATATTCTAGCCATGACAGGAATTGTGACATAAGTATCCATATTCTAGCCATGACAGGAATTGTGACATAATTATCCATATTCTAGCCATGACAGGGATTGTGACATAAGTATCCATATTCTAGCCATGGCAGGGATTGTGACATAAGTATCCATATTCTAGCCATGACAGGAATTGTGACATAAGTATCCATATTCTAGCCATGACAGGAATTGTGACATAAGTATCCATATTCTAGCCATGACAGGAATTGTGACATAATTATCCATATTCTAGCCATGACAGGGATTGTGACATAAGTATCCATATTCTAGCCATGGCAGGGATTGTGACATAAGTATCTATATTCTAGCCATGACAGAGACTGTGACATAAGTATCCATATTCTAGCCATGACAGGTGTTGTGGCAGCATCAACAAGCTTAAGGTACTGTTTTACAGTTTTTAAGTCTATATGTTTTACATAGTAATTGTGTTCAAACACTGCTCACATAGTGGCTATATTTAAGCACAATTCTTCAACATAGTGACTGTATTCAAGTACAGGTCTTTCACATAGTGGCCATATTCATATGCATGCCACCCTTTCACATAGTGACTGCATTTGAGTGCATTTCTTTCACATGGTGATCATACTCAAGTATAGCTTTTTTACATGGTGACTGAATTCAAGTTCAGTTCTTTCACATTGTGGCCATATTCTACAGCTGTTTTACATGGTGGCCATAGTCAAGTACAGCTCTTGCACATGGTGACTGTATTCATGTACAGTTCTTTCACATTGTTACAGTATTCAATAATGTAACAAAATGCATAGCACAGGTCACATAGTGTCTGCATTCAAGTTCTTTTAAATTGTGGCAACATTCCAGTACAGCTCTTTCATCTGGTGACCATATTTAAGTACAGCTTTTTCACATGGTGGCAACATTCAAGTCCAGTTCTTTCACATGGTGACCATATTCAAGTCCAGCTCTTTCACATGGTGACCATATTCAAGTACAGGTCTTTCACATGGTGACCATATTCAAGTACAGGTCTTTCACATGGTGACCATATTCAAGTCCAGGTCTTTCACATGGTAACCATATTCAAGTACAGGTCTTTCATATGGTGGCTGTATTCAAGTCCAGGTCTTTCACATGGTGACCATATTTGAGTACAGGTCTTTCACATGGTGGCTGTATTCAAGTAGATGTCTTTCACATGGTGACCATATTCAAGTACAGGTCTTTCACAAGGTGGCTGTATTCAAGTATAGGCCTTTCACATGGTGGCTATATTCAAGTAGATGTCTTTCACATGGTGGCTGTATTCAAATACAGCTCTTTTACATGGTGGCTGTATTTAAGTAAAGCTCTTTTATAATGTCACAACATGCCTAAAATGTGTACCCTATTATTCTATAAGTTCTGTCTTGCCTGAGTTAGATGCCACATTCTTCTAAACATGTTAATGAAAAGTCATAAAATAAATATTTAAATTAAACAAAAGATGTTAATAGCTATGACTGATACTGTATGTTATTCTTTTTCTCTCTTACAAAGAATGTTGCAAAAGATGAGACATTGTAGTTATGGTGTTCATCCATCTTTCCTCTGTCCATCAATCTTCTGGCATTAATGAAGTTTTATTTATACAACTTCCTTTTGATGGAATATAGTACATTTTGAACCTATCTGTCAGTCTGCCAGCTTTCTTGTCAATTAACTTCAGTTCTACAGAACCTACCTTCCACAGCCATTATAGGAAAGTTTTTGACAAAAGAAGAAGCTTATTGGTTTGGGATCAAAAGGTCAAAGGTTAAGGTGACTCGAAGAACAACAATGATTTCAGCACAGTAATTAGAGTTATACAGCACAAGCCCAGACAAAAGTTTGAAGATGGCTTGCACTCAGGGTGGAAAAAAATGTCTATTGATTTTAGGGTCAAGTGTCAAGGTCACAGTAACTAGAGAAAGAAAAATGGTTTCTGCACAGTAAGTTTAGCTCAGTACAATATTCATTGGTCAGTGGTCCAGGCCATTGGTCAATAATTGCCAGAGTCAAATCCTGTCACTGCCTGCATTGAGGACTATAAAAGATAATCGCACTCCTTAAAGGGCAAGGTCATCAAATCATTGACTTCTGTTATGGGGAAGGATGCCTCCAGAGATTTAAGAACAAAGATGAAGGTCACAGAAAGTAATTCTATACATTCTAGGTAGGTGGTCATTGGTCAAAGCTTTTTATTTGGGTAATATTATCTGCATTTGTCATGGATGAGTTGTCATCACATTGTGAACACAGACCATCCTTAGAGATTAGAGATCCAGTGCACATAGACCATCCTTGGAGATGAGAGATCCAGTGCACATAGACCATCCTTGGAAATGAGAGATCCAGTGTACATAGACCATCCTTGGGGATGAGAGATACCATGTACATAGACCATCCTTGTGTGATGAGAGATCCCATGTACACAGAGTTTCCTTGTGGATGAGAGATCCCATGTACATAGACCATCCTTGGAAATGAGAGATTCCATGTACATAGACCATCCTTGGGTGATGAGAGATCCCATGTACATAGAGTTTCCTTGGGAATAAGAGATCCCATGTACATAGACTATCCTTGGAAATGAGAGATTCCATGTACATAGAGCATTTTGAAACATATAATCAGTGTAATTGTAATCAGAGTTAGGACCTAAATTAGTAGACAAGATCACACACACTTTAACAGTGTGGTTTTGAAGAGGTCCTACATAAATATCATGGGTTGTTTGTAGTTTCTAATTGAAACCACACTGATATTTTATCATGTGAATAACTATATATTTATGAATTTTTACTCTAAAAACAATAGATTTTTCAATTTTAAAGCAATGCTGCATGTCAGTCATAGGAAAGGCAACTTAAAATTGTTCATTCTTAAAATAGCATTCATTGGGTTTTATATATATACATCACTTGCAATGCTGTGTAAGTAAACATTTAGAAACAAAAATGATTTCGTGTCAGCAAGGATGTATAGGTTAACATTTAGGAACAAACACAATTTAAAGTCAACAAGGATCTTATATAGGTCAACATTTAGAAAAGATTATTTGAAGTTGGCAAGATAGGGTATAAATATTTGTTGCTCCAATGAAAAAAAAACAAAAGGGTCAAAAACTAGTTGCTACTTTTTAGCATAGGAAATGTCATGGACTAACGTTTTATTTTCAGAAGCAAAATTTAAAGAAAATTGAACTGAAATATGGACCTTATATACTTTAGTGAATCAAAATAATAACCACACCATTATAAAAGAACTGAATAAAAAACAAAGAGATTTAGAAGAAATGAGGAATAAAGAGGTCGAAGGTGTAATGTTAAGATGAAAAGCCAGGTGGCATGAGTTTGGTGAAAAAAATTCTAAATATTTCCTTAAATAAAGAGGTGGAAGGTGTAATGTTAAGATCAAAAGCCAGGTGGCATGAGTGTGGTGAAAAAAATTCTAAATATTTCCTTAAATAAAGAGGTGGAAGGTGTAATGTTAAGATCAAAAGCCAGGTGGCATGAGTGTGGTGAAAAAAATTCTAAATATTTCCTTAAATAAACAGGTGGAAGGTGTAATGTTAAGATGAAAAGCCAGGTGGCATGAGTGTGGTGAAAAAAATTCTAAATATTTCCTTAGATAAAGAGGTGGAAGGTGTAATGTTAAGATCAAAAGCCAGGTGGCATGAGTGTGTTGAAAAAAATTCTAAATATTTCCTTAAATAAAGAGGTGGAAGGTGTAATGTTAAGATCAAAAGCCAGGTAGCATGAGTGTGGTGAAAATTTTTAAAAATATTTCCTTAAATAAAGAGGTGGAAGGTGTAATGTTAAGATCAAAAGCCAGGTGGCATGGGTGTGGTGAAAAAAATTCTAAATATTTCCTTAAATAAAGAGGTGGAAGGTGTAATGTTAAGATCAAAAGCCAGGTGGCAGGTGTGGTGAAAAAAATTCTAAATATTTCCTTAACCCTGAAAAGAGAAATTACACAAACAAAACAATAAAAGACTTAAATTAATTACGGAAGATGGAACAATGGTAACAGGTCAAAAAGATATATTAAATCACCTGAAAGATTTTTATGAAAAACTATACAAAAGCCAAAACAACATTAATTTAGAAACTCTTAATCACTTTGTAATTTATGATAGAAAACTTTCAGATTTTGAAAGATGCTCATGTGAAGGTGAGCTAACCTTTGAGGAATTTGATTTAGCACTGATAATATGAAAAATGAAACTAGCCCTGGTTCAGATGGGTTTACTGTTGAATTCTACAAATTCTTTTGGAGAGATCTAGGTGGCTTTCTCGTTAGGTCTCTAAATGCTGGATATGATTTGCAATATTTTTCTGAATTTCAGTCTAAGGGAATTATTACTTGCATTCCAAAAGAAGATAAAGACAGAAAATTCATTAAACATTGGAGACCATTTTCACTACTTAATGTAGATTACAAGATTGCTTCAGCATCAATAGTGTCTAGGGTCAAGAAAGTCCTCCATCTTATTATAAGTGACAGACAGAAGGGTTTTATGAAAGGGAGATTCATTGGTGAAAACACAAGAATTTTGTATGATCTTATGCAGTATCCTGAAGATAAAAATTAATCTGGTTTTCTATTACTGATAGACTTCAAAAAAGCTTTTGACTTGATCGAATGGGATTTTCTAGAGAATGCCCTGAAATCTTTTAACTTTGGAGAATCTATTTGTCAGTGGTTTAGAGCATTCTGCAATAAGTCTAAAAGTTGTGTCATTAATAATGGACATTTATCCACATATTTCAAATTGGATAGAGGTCATTGCCAGGGAGACCCTTTAGCACCCTACCTATTTATAATAGGAATTGAAGTTCTTGCAAGAGAACTAAAAAAGAACACAAATATTACAGGCATTTTCTATAATGAACTGGAGTTCAAATTAGGGAAAAATGCTGATGATGGTTTTTTATTATTAGACAGTTCTTCTTTGTCTTTGAAGACAACCATGCAGATTTTAAATGACTTTGCTTTGGCATCAGGTCTGTGCTGCAATGTTTTTAAATCAAAAGCTATTTGGATTCGAAATAAAAAAATTTCAAATGAAAAAATATGTCCTAAAATTTATATCAACTGTTCAGTTGCCAATTTTAGATTACTGGGAGTAGGTTTCTCTTTGAATTTGGAGGATATGGTTGAACTTAATTATTTGACAAAGTTGAAGGAAGTAAAGAAATTGCTCAGCTGGCGGAACAGAAGGAATTTGTCCCTTATTGGAAAAATTACTTTGATAAAATCCTTGATTTTGCCAAAATTTATTCATCTTTTTGCTGCTCTACCAAGTCCTCCACCCTGTATAGAAAATGAACTGAATACATTATTTTTCAGGTTTATTTCAGGTGGCAAAAGCGAGAGGGTAAAAAGAGATACTCTTATAGCTCCCTTTAAGGAAGGGGGATTAAATATGATTCACTTGCACTCATTTATGTATTATATAAAACTTTCCTGGATTAGGGACCTTTTATACTAAATGAAGATGGTTTATGGCAAAAACTTGTTTCCAAACAAATATTTGGAAAATTTGGAGGTATACAGTTATTAAAATTAGGAAAAACTAAATTGAAAGATCGCTAAAACAATTCAAAATTTCTTTTGGCATGATGTTATTTGCTTTATCTCAATGGGAAAATAAACCATTGACTGTCCAGGAATACTTGTCTCAAGATATTCTTAATTTAGTAACTATAGACAATTTTAAATCATACACAAGGTGAGAACAAACGGTGTTGTACTTGTTAAACACCTTTATGATGCACAAGGATCTCTATTAAGTTTTGATGAAATAAAACAAACAACACAGACTAATAATTTCATACAGTACTTTGCTGTTTTCTCAAAGATATCAGTGAAGTGGAAAAAGAAAATTAAAATTTTTTTTGAAAGTAGAAATACTCTCCATGTAATACTCAACAAACCTTCACTTCTTAGGGTAAGAGCAAAGAATAAATTTATTTATAAAGATCTTAAAAAAACCAAGATACAATAGCCAAATGGCAAATATGAAACTTGGGTCCAGGCAGCTTGGGTGTGCAATTGGCGTAAATGAATGGTCCAACTCTTTTGTTTTGGCTAAACTTTGTACAAAAGACACAAAACTGATTAGCTTTAATTTGAGATTTCTGCATAGAACTATTACCACAAACCATTTTTTGAAAAGGAAACAATTAAGTAATAATGATAAATGTACCTTCTGTAAGGAGGGAACAGAACAAATTGAGAACTTATTCTTCAACTGTTCAGTTACTGAACATTTTTTGGAAATTATTTGTGGAATGGATCCAAATTTACAACCCATATCTTAAACTTACACTAAAAGGTGTCTTTATCGGAAATAAAAACTTTGATGATCTCGTCAACTTTCTAATCTTGCTTGAAAAATTTGTTATATACACATCATGTTGTGCATAAATAATCCCAAATCTCACGTATTATAAAAATTATGTTTTATCACATGAAAGGCTGGAAAAATATCTTGCCAAGGTGAATAACAGAACTGATAAGTTTAAGAAAAAGTGGACCCTTTTGTGAATGTTCGATTTCTCTTAGTTTTTCTTTAATTTCACATCAAAGAACAAACAGGCAATGTAAAACACCTTGGGGTTTGTAAATGAGTGGTTCTTTTGTACAATATTTTGAGAGTGTATATGTCTGTGTGTGAATGTATGTGTGCATGTGTGTGCATGTGTTTTGTGTCTAAGTGAATGAACATGAGTAAGCTCAGGATGGAAAATAATGTTAAGGTAATGTCCCGGTCAGGTGGTGATGTAGGGGAACATGTAAAATCCTGAGAACTTATGTTCAATTAAAAAAAATATATATAAAAAAAAAAAAAATTTGGAAACAGGGTCATGAGACTCAGAAAAATTACTTTTTTGGAGTCGCTGCCAAAAAAGTTTGGGAATCATTGTTTTATAGACGGTGATGTGATTAAGTTGAACTTTCCAAGTGCAGCATTCATTGGGTTGTCATTGCTTTGTTCCTTCAAAAGTCATTATGATTGTTCAGTTGCTTTCTTGTTGTTCAGCCCATGATACTATGCTATTCCATGATTAATTCCAGAAATCAGTTTTCTACTAATTTAAAAAAACAAAAACAAAACAAAACAAAAAAAAATCATTTTCTTGACACAGCTAATACAACTGTGATTTCCTGGTGACCCTCACAATATGACTGATGGAAAATAGTACCTAGTTTGTTTTTTATTTTTGTTGTAAGCTTAGAATGGTGAGTGCTTTCAAATTTGTACATGCATTGGCTAATATTTCTGCTATTTTATCTTGGCATAGCACCTGACAGGTAATTAAAATAATAAATGTAGCTTTTGTCACAGTGAGGCATACATCTAGTTTTGTGCTTATGTGTATGCATTTTTGATGGTGGTCTGTATCAGAAGGCTATAGCAATCCAGCTGTCACACATTTTCTTTACCTGTTACACATTTTCTTTACCTGTTACACATTTTCGTTACACATTTTCTTTACCTGTTACACATCAAAATGGTTATTACATATTATTTAAATGAATAAGCAATTTCAAATGGACTGGGATATTAATTGGACTGAGATACTACTTGGACTGGTATAATTATTGGACTGAGATACTAATTGGACTGGGATATTAATTTGACTGAGATACTAACTGGACATTCCAGATGTATGAAATTAGAGTTTAGATTTCAAGATGTACAATTATTCCAAACAAGTTTTCGTTGTTCTGGTACCATATGACTTGAATATGGTCACCATGTGAAAGACCTGTACTCAAATATGGTCATCATGTGAAAGATTTATACAGATTGATATTTCATGATGTTGGTAAAATATCATGTCACTCTAAATGTCTGTACATATATCGTTTAATAGCTTTTAAAGGAACTCAGGAGAGACTAGTTTTTACCTAATTTCATTACTCATTAAATAAAGAATTATTACTATTTTTGTTCATTCCTTATTAGTGGGCAATTGAGACAAAGCAGTCACTTTAGTGGTGGTTGCACTAGTAGCGTCATCATGAACAATTTTTTGGTTTTGGTAAAGTGTTTGGGCAATGTTTTGAATGTATGCTTGACATTCAGTTCCTGACCTACTTGTCTGTATTATTTAGGTTATAGACATTCAGCCCCTGGCCTTCTTGTCTGTATATTTTAGGTTATTGACATTCAGTCCCTGGCCTTCTTGTCTGTATTATTTAGGTTATTGACATTCAGTCCCTGGCCTTCTTGTCTGTATATTTTAGGTTATTGACATTCAGTCCCTGGCCTTCTTGTCTGTATATTTTAGGTTATTGACATTCAGTCCCTGGCCTTCTTGTCTGTGTTATTTAGGTTATTGACATTCAGTCCCAGGTCTTCTTGTCTGTATATTTTAGGTTATTGACATTCAGTCCCTGGCCTTCTTGTCTGTATTATTTAGGTTATTGACATTCAGTTCCTGGTCTTCTTGTCTGTATATTTTAGGTTATTGACATTCAGTCCCTGGCCTTCTTGTCTGTATTATTTAGGTTATTGACATTCAGTCCCTGGCCTTCTTGTCTGTATATTTTAGGTTATTGACATTCAGTCCCTGGCCTTCTTGTCTGTATATTTTAGGTTATTGACATTCAGTCCCTGGCCTTCTTGTCTGTATCATTTACGTTATTGACATTCAGTCACTGGCCTTATTGTCTGTATTAATATTTAGTCCCTGGCCTTCTTGTCTGTATTATTTAGGTTATCGATATTTAGTACCTGCATTATTATCTGTATTATTTAGGTTATTGATCAGTCCCTGGCCTTCTTGTCTGTATTATTTAGGTTTATGATATTCAGTCCCCGGCCTTCTTGTCTGTATTATTTAGGTTATCGATATTCAGTCCCTGGCCTTCTTGTCTGTATTATTTAGGTTTATGATATTCAGTCCCCGGCCTTCTGGTCTGTATTATTTAGGTTAGTAGCGGCTGTTAAGATCTGAGTAGCAAAATTTCATGGTGAATTTCTCATTAAGGTGATGTGGTAGCTCATTTGGTAGGGTGTCACATTCATAAGCTAAGAAGACCTTCATTTTTTATTGCTCTATTATCTTTGGTTGGGGTAGATAGTGTTACCTTTATTTATCTGTTTGTACAGCATTGTTTAGGCTGAATAACTGTTGACTCAAACCAAATTAGGTATGAAACTGTCAAGAACAGATAACTCTACTTGGAATTTTACTCTTACATGCCACACCTTATACTTAAATACAAGGTATAAAATCTGAATGCCTCTCCATCATGTTACATTGATGTCTAATTTTGTTTTTGTTCAGTAACTTTTTGAAGGATTCTATGTACTGAAATCAAATTTATTATGGGACATTTCATATAAGAGATATATGTCAAGTTTAATTTGATTTGAGTTATAGTCTCTGATTCAGTCAAGTTTGCCTGTTCATCATTAGTTTTCTATGTCCACTAAAAAATCTTTGAAGAAATTGATGGATTGAAATCATATTTGTTATGGGCTTAATGTATGTTGAGATTGTTTGCAATTAGGTGAATGTAATTTGAGATTTACTGATGTGAAAAAGTTAAGTTACAGACCCAGTTTGACTGAGATTATTTTGCTTTTGTGTCCTAAATTCTGTTTCTGCTCAGTAATTTCTGAAGGATTTCATAGATTGAAATGAAATTTAGTATGAGGCATTATATTGAAATAAGAACAAATCAAGATCTTTTAGTTTTCACCTGTTTGTGTTAAAGTCACAGCTTTGTATTATTCATTTCTTTTCCATATTATTATTTTTGATGGAAACTAAATTTGGTATGGAGATTATATTCAATTGACCAAGCTTGATTTTTACATTTTCTGTACAAATGTGAACATTTACCAGATCAAGGTGCATTTGACATCCAAAAATGCATGATATGGGGAAGGGTTGAGCTTGAATTCAAGTTTGATTAAATGACATCTTTTCTGATTTTGTATACTGTATGCATGTTATAAATTTTAGTCAATGTTGATAATGTGGATTTATGCATCAAAAACTGTGCTGGAGGGTCTCATAATTCCTTGCTTCCTTTATGTATTAGTTAGTGATTGGGGTGGTCAGCTTTGGTCAAGTAGCTGACTGACAGCTGTCCACTTCTCATCTCTTTAGTGTGAAAAATCAGTTCTCAAATTGCAGGCTTCGTCTTGTGATGTATAAGGAGGCTTAGTGTCAAAATGTCAAAGTCTGATAGGCCCCAAAATCTGTAGGACTACATGCCAAGGCTTGGATCTGGTGCAAGGACTGGTGTGTTAGTCCATCTAATCCAGGATGCTCTGACACATTTTGGATATAAAGCATTGATTCTGTCCAAGCAGTTATAAGTGCCCATAGATTTGTCTGCTCTTGAAGAAATATATTGGCACAGCTGCCCATTTTTGAGGTGGCAGCCATCTTTACAGGGTACACTGACTGGTCTTTAACAAATCACCAACTCTGTTGACATATTTGTCAGACTGTGGAATAGATTTCATTGAAGCTTGGTACAGACTATCATACTGCAGTATATCATCTGGCAGTCAAAATGCAAGTTTAACCAGAATTGTGTCTTATAAGACAAGATGTAGTATATCATTTAGCTGTTAAAATGCATACAGAGTTGTGTTTTTAAGGCCAGTATGCAACATATCATTTACCTGTTGAAATATGTTAAATTTATCCAGAGTTGTGTCATTTTGGGCCAACATGCATATTTGTCAGGATAGCCCAGTGTCAATACATATGTTTTAAAGATGCACTTCATATATATTACTAAATTTCTTCCTATCTTATAATCTTCCCAAAAAAACCATTTAACATTTTTTCTTCTTCTAAGTCAGTAACAACTGGCAAAATGTGAGAGAAAACATGTTTTAATAAAGAACACAATGTAATGCCAAATACATTGGGTGGGGGGTGTAACATTGTTCCTCTTGGTAAAAAGGGATTGTTAATTAGATTTGGCAGTCGTTATCTAGAGGATGACCGCCCTCGATTTTATTGCCCCGTGTGAGTGGATAGATAGAACATCAACAGAGAACTGAGCAAGACTATTGAGAAGAAATAATACAACATGAGCCCCCTTTAGGCTAGAAAATAACAATTAATCAATAACAAAAAAAACTAATAGTGTCAGCTTCAATTCAACAAATTTACCTTATCAGAATCTCAATAGCAGTGTTCTAATTTGGATTCGTCCATCATGGTAACGCGTGGTGAAAAGAACACAATGTCCATGCCTGATTTGCATCACCTAGCGTCGCTTTCTGTCTTGTCTCCATGTATCACATGTCCTCCCACCTTCACATGTATATGTTGATTTTCCTTGCTCTTTCTATTCTGAATGCTTCGTCTCTTTCAGGACTTCCGCCTTCAGACTGTCCCTGTCTATTCCTGGGAGCTGTTCCCTGAATGACAAGGTTACCACTAAGCCTCTATATGTATCACTTTCTATACATATATAAAATTCTCTCAGTTTTGTTACTCAGAGAGCATAAACTAGCTATCCAGACACTGCATAAATTCTGACATAATGTGACCTTAACGATTAATGGTCCTTACAAATTTAGACTGTATTTTGAGTAAGGTACAATCGATATCTCTAGTTACACGCCCCTGTAATATACATCCAAGTCTGACCTTATTCAATAGATCACCACTCTCACTTCCAGGAGCTGACCATAAATTAACACGTGAGTGGTGTATCTAACATTCCCGTATATCTCCGCATACGCTACCACATGACTCATAAGACATCTAACCTAGTCAGTTCCACTCAATAAGATACATACTATCGATTACTGTTGCATAAGATTCACTAACTTCTAGCTCATAGCAATCCCTAACCTACAAGATTATTTAAGTATTATAAAATCAGATATAAATATGAAATTATCGTTAACTCATGATAATCAATATTGTCCTAACAAACAAAGGAAATTAATTCATATAACCCTATGATATCCTACACATCTGAAAATTTGGATCGCATGCAATCTGTCAATTCTATCAATGAACAAGTAACTGTAAAATTAAAGAAATAAATTGCATAACAACTCTAACATATCGACAGATTTCCATGAAATCGAATAACCAATACATAGTATGAATCCAAGTCATATCAAACACATTTACATAAACAAGACAAATAAAAATAGAAAATTACATGAAAATTAAAATTGCGTACCTTAATGCTGTTCTCTTTCAGAACTTGTGCATCCTAGCACTAAAGCCTGTCTTTTCTTACAAGACAGCCACCTGGTTCCTTTTTCTTGTTTTAATGAGGAAAGCACTATTCTCTAGTTTTTCCCCGGAACCAAATCTTATCCTTACACCAGAAATTTTGGACTAAAGAAATTCGACCAAGGTTGTTATTTTTAAATTCACATTACTTCCAAGGTGTATGCCTTAATTTAACTGACCAATCGAAATCAGCGGTTCCTAATTTTCCCAAGATAATTATTCCTGTCATCAGATTTTGACAGCCTAAAATCTGAGAAATATGATGCATATCAACATCCCTTTGAAAATGACTATTTGACATGGGATTCACCTCAAACGGTTATGGTTGGTAGCTCTAATGTGTATTTTCTCAGGACAGCGTGGTGATGCCCAGGTCAATTCTAAATGGGCCATAGATGCTGGCCTTTCAAGTTTAACACTGACATGAAGAAAAGGTCGAAGTGACCCTTCACAAAGACCTTGCTGGCTTGACTGTAATAAAATTTTAATGCACAATGAATTCAATTTTAAGGTTCCATACTTATTCAAAATTCGACACATTACAGGGGGCGCTATACTAGGCCAGTACTGATTTAAGACAATTTAAGATTTTATTTATGGGGGGATATGCTAGGCCAGTGCTGATTTCGGATGATTTAAGATTTTATTTATGGGGGATATGCTAGACCAGTGCTGATTTCAGATGATTTAAGATTTTATTTATGTCAGTTAAGAACCCTTGGGCATGAGCTCTTCTGATTAACAGAGAACAGCAGGCTTGACTCTAAGAAGATTGCTGATGGCACCAGCTCATTCACTACAGAACCCATCCAGCACTTATTGAAGGAATGTGTGTATTTTTTTTGTAAATTAAAAATGTGTCATTGTTTATTTCATTACTCTACCATTTAAGTTCATAATGGTGTCCCAATTACCCATGGGCATCTGAAGGGAAGTGTGTCAATAGCCTCCCTAGAATTTAAAAAAAAACCATCCCTTGGTTTTTGGCTTTGCTCCTACCCCACCCCATAAAAATTCCAATGGACACTATGCCGTTCTCCTTGACTACAATATTTGCATTATCTTGGTTATTTACACATCCACTGTCAAAATCTTTAGATGTAAATTATTCTGATTGTTTTGGATTGACTAGTTTGTTTAATTTAGTTTATGTAAACATGCCATGTTTTAACTAATGCAGTATTCTTTCGAGTTTATATAACGTGCCAGGTTATAACTCATGCAGTATTATTTCGAGTTTATATGACATGCCAGGTTATAACTTGTGCAGTATTATTTAGAGTTTATAAAACATGCCAGGTAATAACTTATGCAGTAAAGTTTAGAGTTTATATAACATGCCAGGTTGCAACTCATGCATTGTTATTTAGAGTTTTTAAAAATGTGCAGTATTGCATGCATGAAGGCTTTTGGGGGGAGAAATTGGGACTCTGGATAGTGTCTATTTTTCTTCTTTCTGTGACAGAAAATGAAACTAAATTTGTCCTACATCTTGGCTACATGTAACTTTTGTAGTAAGATCCATATTGGTGTATTTTCTACTAGAAAAGTATTTTTGTCACTTTTTAAGTCCTTTATCTGTGAAAGAGTCCCTTTAAGTCCTGTATCTATGAAAGGGTCCTTTAAGTCCTTTATCTGTGAAAGAGTCCCTTTAAACAATGTAAACAGCTCCATTATCATCAAAAAATTTTAAGCATTTGAGTGCTGTTATCATTCTGATATATGGAGTATACACTATTATGTACATACTGAGTCATCTTAACTGTAATAATAATAATAATAATAATAATAATAATAATAATGAATACTTTGTGTAATGAGGGTAACTCAGTTATATTATTCCCTCAAGTCCCTCAGGATGAACAAACTATTTTAGGAAAAAAAAAAAATAACAATAATTGTAAAACATGCTTAAATACATGAAGTATAAAAGCACAAAATGCATTAAGAGAATGAAGAGGCAATTCATACTCATTAAGAATTTTCATGGTTTGAAAAACTTGACCTAATCGGCACCAAAATCTAAGCACTTGAGAAGGAACTCATCATTTCCAATTAATTATTGATATCATGAATTCTGCCATTAAAATCTACTAAAAGTGCTCATTTATGCAGATCTATCAATTTCATCTGGAAGAATATAGACGACTCCAAAATAAACATAATCATCTGTTTCTGAACCAGTTTTATTAATTTTAAAGCAAAGTTTGTAATTTGAGTCCATTTGAATGATAGTTATAAAAGGAGAGAGACCAGGAAACCCCCTATGTTACCATGTCCATTAATGTTGGGCCATTGATTACTATATCTGTGACCATTTTCAGTTATGTACAAATAAAACATTAACTCATTTAAAATTTGGGAGACTACTTTTTAAGGCTATCCCAATGTATACATAATATTTCATATTAAAAAATATAAAAATACAGTAACATTTAAAGACGCCAATCTTGCAAATAATCAAGGTATATTTTAAAGCATCAACATAGATAGTCTTATTGACATGCTATGAAGTAACTTCCAAATGATAGCACCAAAATAGTGGAAGCTCTGTTAGTATCACATCAGATTATGGTATTCTGAATTTGAACTTGGGTTATCATAGCACCAAAATCTGGTCACTGGTCAATGTCTGGTCACTGGTCAGTTCATCTTGGTCAGATTGTACCGATCACTGCATGCTAACAGCTGATCACATTTCACTGATCATCATGCAGAAGTCGCTTGGTATGAGAATAGGGTATGGGCCATGTTTCCCCACTTTACTGTCACATCCTATGCAGGAATGGAAGTCTGCCCGCAGGGTTCAGGCTAGAGAAGGGCATTGGATTGGTATCTTCCCATTCCTATTGTCTCTATGAATCGTTATGGACTATGGGAGTCCAGTGGCTACTGGACCATGGAGTAGAGCTGATGTTATGGCTTGTGAACCACTATCAGCCCCTCATCAAGTGACATCAGCCAGGAAGGCTTGAGGCATGCCATCATTACCATGCAACAAAGTACAGCGGTCTCATATTCTGGCTGGAATATTTAGTACTCACAGAGCCCTCCCTCACCGTGTGGAGTTATGGGCATTGGCACAGACTTTTCCTATGCCACTTCTGACAATGATAGACAAAGTGAGGTCCAGCTGTTACCATGTACAGATTGTACCAGACAATAATTAAACCTCCCAATTGGATGCTAAATCTTCTCAAGGTTAACCTTCCAATCAACACCATCAAAGTTATTGAACAGAAAGTTGTTAGTTACCATAGTTTCTCATGCTGACCTCTTCTCAGCTACTTCATTTAGTATGCTGAAGGAGGCCTTCCTAAACCAAGGCATATTGCAGTGTGTGCTGGAGGCCTTCCTAAACCAAGGCATATTGCAGTGTGTGCTGGAGGCCTTCCTAAACCAAGGCATATTGCAGTGTGTGCTGGAGGCCTTCCTAAACCAAGGCATATTGCAGTGTGTGCTGGAGGCCTTCCTAAACCAAGGCATATTGCAGTGTGTACTGGAGGCCTTCCTAAACCAAGGCATATTGCAGTGTGTGCGGAGGCCTTCCTAAACCAAGGCATATTGCAGTGTGTACTGGAGGCCTTCCTAAACCAAGGCATATTGCAGTGTGTGCTGGAGGCCTCACTAAACCAAGGCATATTGCAGTGTGTACTGGAGGCCTTCCTAAACCAAGGCATATTGCAGTGTGTACTGGAGGCCTTCCTAAACCAAGGCATATTGCAGTGTGTGCTGGAGGCCTCACTAAACTAAGGCATATTGCAGTGTGTGCTGGAGGCCTTCCTAAACCAAGGCATATTGCAGTGTGTGCTGGAGGCCTTCCTAAACCAAGGCATATTGCAGTGTGTGCTGGAGGCCTTCCTAAACCAAGGCATATTGCAGTGTGTGCTGGAGGCCTTCCTAAACCAAGGCATATTGCAGTGTGTACTGGAGGCCTCACTAAACCAAGGCATATTGCAGTGTGTGCTGGAGGCCTTCCTAAACCAAGGCATATTGCAGTGTGTACTGGAGGCCTTCCTAAACCAAGGCATATTGCAGTGTGTGCTGGAGGCCTTCCTAAACCAAGGCATATTGCAGTGTGTGCTGGAGGCCTTCCTAAACCAAGGCATATTGCAGTGTGTGCTGGAGGCCTTCCTAAACCAAGGCATATTGCAGTGTGTGCTGGAGGCCTCACTAAACTAAGGCACATTGCTATAAGTGCTACAAATCTGCCATGAAGGTCTTACTCAAACATAGTAAAGACCTTCTTGGGGTTGCTTTTTGGGAAACCAAAACCCGCTTTGGAGGACTTGTTCCTACCATGGCTTCCTAAGAATGAACAATCATCAGCACAGATCCTTTACACCACTTCTGGCCAATCACAATTGGCCAGGAAGTTTGGTAATGTCATTCACCCTTAGGGTCATCCACAAGTTCTTTAAACACATGCAGCACTCCCCCCATGTCCAATCTGCAACATCGATTTAACCCTCCTCCTAGACCATAAGGTCGTATGGTTGCTATAGTCCCACAAGGACATACATGTGACAGAACCAGTATATTTACAAATTTTGATAATTAAATGTATCTGCATAACCTTTACACATTTTAAGAGAATTGAAAACAAAGTGTATTTTTTGACATAATATGTATTCTCTTCATACAATAATAATACAGCAAGTTTTGAAAATAAATCAGATTCAGATTCTGATGGAAAATGTTACAATAATAATCAGTTGATATGAACCAATATATTGTCAATTAATGAAAAAAGTATGAGTTGTTTATCTTATAGTATACTACAAAGATTTTATAATAATATCCAATAACTGTTTCATTTCTTTTACATCCTGGATTAGATGGACTGACACCAGGATCCTAGCCTTTTGGACTGACACACTAGTTCTTGCACCAGGATCCAAGCCTTGGCATGTAGTCTTACAGATTTTGCTGCCTGTCACACTTAGCCTTTTTGTACATCACATGGCATTTTTTAGAACTTGTTTTCAACACTAAAGAGATGGGAAGTGGACAGTGGTTAGTCAGCTACTTGACCAAAGCTGACCACTCCTATCTAAAATTAATACTTGAAGGACAATACCTTCCACCAGATTTTATTTCTTTCAGATTGTAAACTCCTGTTTCCTGGATTCAGTATTCATCAGTATTCATCAGTGTTCATCAGTATTCATCAGTGTTCATCAGTGTTCATCAGTGTTCATCAGTATTCATCAGTGTTCATCAAACTTCTAGGCAGTCTACACTTGGGCAGAGTTACCTTCCTATATATTCTCATGAGACGTCCAAGGTCAAGGTCAGTGGAATGAAAATCATAAATTTTGTGTTTCACATGTTAAGTTGACTATTTCAAGTTCCCTGCATCCAGTGTTTATCCATTTTAATAGTTGACTATTTCAAGTTCCCTGCATCCAGTGTTTATCCATTTTAATGGTTGCAATTCACTCTGATCAATAGATAAAATATTATAAGGTCACATTAAAAAATTATGGTAATTTTAAATTTGTAATAGCTTTGATCTGGGTCTCTGTGATTCTTCTAATGATTATTTTTAATACACGTCACAATTTTCATACTTTGTTATTAGAAGAAAAACCATTTGTTTCTATAAAATTTCTTTGTGATTGGGTTCTGCTGACAATAATATCTTTAGTAAATACAAAACAAAATGTGATATTCAAGCAAGTCAAGCTGTGTCCTGTATATCATTTGTTCTGCTAATATTGTCATGTGAAGTCATATTCAGAAGTAATGTAGTTCATTAGAAAAATATACTTTATATTTTTCAAGATGACATACATGTTAAGCATGGCTTTTGGATTGTTTTTAAAAAAATTTAAAATTTGTGTAATTTTGTTTATCTGATCAGCTATGCAAGTTAATACTGTTCATAAGGGACGTTTTTGAGAAGACGGTGATAATCCGAAAAGAATGGTTGGAAAAGTGCACCAACTTGTACAGAGCTGTACTTGACATTTTAAATTGGATGAAAAAGGATTTTCATACCTTCATTGTATTTGTATTAGTATTCTTAAATAAATATGATGCTTTGTAAGAAGAGGACCAAACTAAGCAGTTTGTGGAGATAAATTATTATTGAAAATGGGAAGAAAATCTAATGAGATTCATGGTAAGTTAACACTACCTACATGGTGCAATGAATAAAAATGAGATTCATGGTAAGTTAACACAACCTACATGGTGCAATGAATAAAAATGGACATTTGGCCTTTTGTTCTTCTTGTATGTCTTTCATCAGCAGGAATCACTCAATGCTATTTCACCCATCATTAGCATTGGATGGGGAAATTATGGACTTGCCACAAGGCATATGCATCAAAAATGACAGCCTACCTCAACAGGACAATGATGGAATATGTATAGCCTCCCCCATGCCAAACAGATGCTTACTTGACTGGTTGAAGTTACTGACTTTTTTACGTAGGATTTCTCCATTATACTGATGATTATTTTGTGCCCAAATTAATACACAAGTTATTGCATGGATTAGGCAATGAAAAATTGGGAGCTACAAAAAACGTATGTCAAGTGAAGGGTGAAATTGGTGCAGAAAGGTCACACATCAGGCTCTTCTTTATCAATAGCTGTACATAAGAAATGTTCATAGGTCTTGTTTTTTGTGCAAATAAGTTTCACTGCAAACTTTTTTTCCACTGGTTGTATTGTAATGGGGATTTCACTAAAAGACTTCATATGACATGTATAAAATGGAGCTGATCTCACTGTGAACAAGGCCACCATCTTAAACATTTTCTTATCTTAAACTGTTGCTTCATAATGAATGTTTTTATCTATCTGGGATTTTCACTAAAACATCTTGTGACACTAGTGTGTCCCAATACAAATGGGCGATGATCCAACCTTCAATTTGGCCACTGAAAGTAACCATGGAAATCCTTTTGCTTAGATCTTACTGCATCTCCTTCAGAATTGATGGTTGTATTAACATAAGGTTTCCATGGCAACACTTCTTATGATATCTAGCTGGTTCTCAATAAATGTGTTTCTAATCTGATCTTCAACATGGCTGCCATGATGGACATCTTGAAAGCTTGCTATGCCATCTCCTCTTGATTGGTTTAGTTTGGTGTTTTGTGGCAGAGGAACTTAAGTAGGTTACTTAGTGCTGAAGCAATTTGAGTGAAGTGCCTTGGCAATGACACACCATGGTATCTGAACCAGGTTGGCTTGATGGTAGGATTTGAATACACACCATTTTGGTTTTGAGTCCAACATGCTAACCACTGAGCCGTCATAGTTCCTGCCTCCATATTTGCCTCATACAGCATGCATAAGGCCTCCTCTACATTCTTGAGATTGCTCCTCATGAATGGATGGTTTCAGTTTCTTTTTACAGAAACACTTCTTGCAATATGTAGTTGATCAGTGGTGATGATTGAACCTCCAGAGTGGTTGCCCTGAAGACCATCATGAATATCTTTTCTGCTTCTCCTTAAGGGACTGTCTTTTCACTAAAAACTATTACTACAGTCAAACCCACTTATATTGACATCACTTTAAATGAATGAAGGGGGGGGGATCAAATGGACTCCTTGTTGATTGCTGCAACTATATTTAGACCAGTAGACCATCAATTCTTTCAAGTGACTCTTATTTTTGTAGGTCTTCATTCAGTCATTATTCAATATTTCCCCTATTTTCAGCCATCTTGCATTTCTTACCTATGTATTTATCTGTGTACTACATATTTTTCAACCAGTGTATCAACCTACTTTCCTAAGTATCATTGAAAGAAAAGTCTTTGTGATTACAAATGTTTTGTCACAATGCTATTAACTGTCTTTACAGTGTTTTGTCATACAATAAAGGCAACTTGTCATTTCAATTTAAAACGCTCTGAGATTGTTTCATATTTTTGGGGCTGTTTGGTGCCAGTTTTCTGACTGTTTGTTGTATGGGGTTGATGCATGAATTTCTATCCCTTTAACAAACATGCCAAATCATGCTGATTAACCATTTTTGTATTTAATTTACTGCAAGTTGTTTGAGTGAAACTGTTTCAAGTTGTAACATGGGTAAACTAATTGAATTTTGTAAAAATGTAAATAGAAACTCCATTTATCATACTAATTACATCTAAAAGTATACAGAGAATGGCAGTGAGCACATAACAAAATGATCATGGCACCAGTAGAGCGTGAATGCATGCTAAGTGAATATGGAAATTTATTATGTGTTTGAGTGTAAGAATTTATTAACTGATTTCAAATGGGTGCATCAGACTGGTAAATCAGTTTGTGTGATATGGACAGTTAAGTATTCCAATTATATTGGTTTAACTACATAAATTTCTTGTAAGGCACATATTAGATATGGTCTTTATTGCTATATGTCTTTCTTTTGTCCCATATTATCTCTCTTCAACAACTTTGAAGCAAACCCTTTCTGACAATGATTTTGATCTCCCCACCACCACCAATAACCCTTGTAAATGGGAATCAGAGAGTACAAGATCAAACATACCCCAATTTTTTTTATAAATTTAATAAAATAATATCATTTCATTTTTTATGACAGATTTTATTTATTGACAGTTTAAAGCAGAATCAGCATTAAATTTGGATTGATTTGTCCACATGGTGTCTTGTGTGATCTCTAGCCATTTTTCTAATAGCCTAAGATAGTGGGAAATGGCTCAGAATTCAATTTGGTCCAATACTGATGACAGAAAGTGTAACTGATTAAATGGATTTTTGCCTAAAGTGACCCAATGCTTGACCAAATGGATTTTTGCCTAAAGTGACCCAATGCTTGACCAAATGGATTAATTAGCACTAATATTTACATTTACATTTTGGTTAGAATACTACACCATTGAAGCCCTGTCGTATACCGGAAACTATAGCCTGCAAATGTTCTTTCTTTGCTTTGTATTTTTAAACCAATACAATTACATGTTGATAAGGATTAATTTTACAAGATCTTTTCAATTTGTCAGACTTGTACCTGTGTTATCTGTTGAAACTGGTGTTCTTTATTAAGGCTTTAATTTACCTGTGTTACCTATTAATTTGATGTGCTCCTTTAAGGCTTCAATTTACCTGTGTTACCTGTTGAAAGTGGTGTTATGTATTAAGACTTTGATTTACCTGTGTTACCTATTATTTCATGTGCTCCTTTAAGGTTTGAATTTACCAGTGTTACCTGTTGAAATAGGTGTTCTTTACTAAGGTACAGTTTAAATATCAGTCATGTAGCTATTACATTCTACTGATATACTCTTGCCAAGCAATGATCATAACTCAGCAAGATCCAAAAGTTGGGACTATAACTGTTATAATGCTGTTTGTACTGCTGTCTGGTTTTGAGATATTGGGAGACAGGAGTAAACATATCATGAATACAGTAGATGCATTGATATCTAATTTTGCAGTGTATGGAGACAGGAGGACACAAATCATGAATACAGTAGATGCATTGATATCTAATTTTGCAATGTATAGAGACAGGAGTACACAAATCATGAATACAGTAGATGCATTGATATCTAATTTTGCAGTGTATGGAGACAGGAGTACACAAATCATGAATACAGTAGATGCATTGATATCTAATTTTGCAATGTATGGAGACAGGAGTGCACAAATCATGAATACAGTAGATGCATTGATATCTAATTTTGCAGTGTATAGAGACAGGAATACACAAATCATGAATACAGTAGATGTATTGATATAGGGAGACAGAAGTACAAAATTCATGAATGCATTAGATGCATGGGACTTCTTAAACTGTTAATTTTTGCATATATCCACTGTAAGGCTGAGTGTATTAGGTTTTGATGTTGTTTGGCCAGTTGCCAGCAGCCATCTATCCATCTGTCTTAACCAGACAAGAATCCTATTGATTTGGGGGTTAAAAGGTCATTGTTCAAGGACAGAGAGACTGAAAGAAGAAAAATGATTTTTGTACAAAACTTTCAGTTACTGATCATGTATCATCACCAAAGTTAATTAATGCTTTATACCTGGGGTATGAAGAAGCTTAGTGATATTGGGGTCATGAACAAGCTTAGTGATATTGGGGTTATGGAGAAGCTTAGTGATATTGAGGTTATGATGAAGATCAGTGATATTGGGGTTATGAAGAAGCCTAGTGATATTGGAGTTATGAACAAACCTAGTGATATTGGGATAATGATGAAGCTTAGTGATATTTGGGTTATTAAGAGCTTAGTGATATTTGGGTTATTAAGAGCTTAGTGATATTGGGGTTATGATGAAGCCTAGTCATATTGGGGTTATGAAGAAGCCTAATAATATTGGGGTTATGATGAAGCTTAGTGATATTGTGGTTATGAAGAAGCCTAGTGATATTTGGGTTATTGAGAGCTTAGTGATATTGGGGTTATGAAGAAACCTAGTGATGTTGGGGTTATGAAGAAACCTAGTGATATTGGGGTTATGATGAAGCTTAGTGATATTTGGGTTATGATGAAGCCTAGTGATATTGAGGTTATGATGAAACTTAGTGATATTGGGGTTATGAAGAAACCTAGTGATATTGTGGTTATGAAAAAGCCTAGTGATAATGGGGTTATGAAGAAGCTTAGTGATATTGGGGTTATGATGAAGATTAGTGATATTGGGGTTATGATGAAGTCTAGTGATATTTGGGCTATGAAGAAGCCTAATGATATTGGGGTTATGAAGAAGCATAGTGATACTGGGGTTATGAAGAAGCCTAGTGATATTGGGATTATGATGAAGCCTAGTGATATTTACGTCATAAGGTCTTTAATCAAAGTGATTATGACTGAAAAAGAAAAATACTTTTGCATAACATCTTTAGTTCTAGATCATGTACTTTGACTAAAGTGTATGGAGACTTTGAACATAAGGTATGAAAGAGACCTAATGCTTTTGTGGTCAAAAGGTCAAAGGTCAGGATCATTGTGGTTTTAAAAAGGATAATTGATTTTGTAGAATGAGCTTAGTTCTGGAATAAGTTACTTGACCAAACTTTGGGGTAATAAAGAAACATATAGAATCTGGTGTTTAATGGTCTGGTTCACTGTCATGGCTTGTCTAATAAGAAACCTATAGAATCTGGTGTTTAATGGTCTGGTTCACTTGTCATGGCTTGTCTAATAAAAAACCTATAGAATCTGATGTTTAATGGTCTGGTTCACTGTCATGGCATGTCTAATAAGAAACCTATAGAATCTGGTGTTTAATGGTCTGGTTCACTGTCATGGCATGTCTAATAAGAAACCTATAGAATCTGGTGTTTAATGGTCTGGTTCACTGTCATGGCTTGTCTAATAAGAAATCTATAGAATCTGATGTTTATTGGTCTGGTTCACTGTCATGGCATGTCTAATAAGAAACCTATAGAATCTGGTGTTTAATGGTCTGGTTCACTGTCATGGCTTGTCTAATAAGAAACCTATAGAATCTGGTGTTTAATGGTCTGGTTCACTGTCATGGCATGTCTAATAAGAAACTTATAGATTTTGTGCATTAAGTTTAGTTCTAGACCGCATACCTTGACCAAAGTATGAGGTCATTCAGACCAGCTGGTCAATAATCTCCAGAGTGAATGATACCCGACTGGTGTCTAAGAGAGGAAACACAGTGCAGACATATTTAACTACTCATGGTACTCTTATTGTGTCTTGCTTTTTATACGTATGATGTGTTTCTTGTTGAAACTGTAAACATATAAGGGAAGCATTATGTTTCTTTTTCTTCTAAGTTCCAAATAGTATGGTTAATGCAATAGTTTGCGAATAAAGTTTACATAGTATAGACACAAAAAGGGAATTCAGTTTATTATTTTGCGGTACATGGAACTTGTCAATATGGTTTACAAACCTGTTATTCAATGGTTTACATATCTTTGTGACATATTGTGTTGTTGCTTGAGACAAAGATGGCTAGACTAGTCCTGCTGATTGAAAGGACTGCTCTGCAGTCCCATGAGCTCCAACATGCTTCACTCAACATCATGAACCATATCAAAAGGACTGCTCTGCAGTCCCAAGAGCTCCAACATGCTTTACCTCAACATCATGAACCATATCAAAAGGACTGCTTTGCAGTCCCTAGAGTTCCAACATGCTTTACCTCAACATCATGAACCATATCAATACTAGATGTAGTGGCAGCAAGTTTCCTGCAACAACAAAACCCTTTGTTAATCTCATGGGATGTTGCTCAATGTGAAGAGGGAGAGAAGCTCACCCTGCTTATCAAAATGACTGCTCTGCAGCCCCATGAGCTCCAACAACATGCTTGATCTCTGCATCATGAACAATATCTAAACACCATGTAGTTGCAGTGTTTCCTACAAGAGCAAAACCCTTTTGTTCATCTGTAACCATGCATGGTCAGCCATAGTTTCATGCAAAAAAATCCATAGGCAATGGGTGACTGGTTGTTTGTATAGCATATAGTGCATCATCTGCCATTATTGTAACAGCACTGATCAGTGCACTAGAAAAAATGTCTTTAACAGGAGTTATAAAATGTGAGGGAACAATCTGAATTATTGGAAAAACTACAAATGCTTCATTAGTTGCTATATCATGAACTGACCATCACTTTGGACTTGCATACTGACCAGTCATGTGACCTATGCATTATCCCTTAGGGCATGAAATATTCAATGAAATTAATGATAATTTGCCAGGAGTAACTTTAAAATGGTCTCAGAGTAGGTCTAATCAAAGAGTAGGTATCCCCACATTACAGTATCTTTAAAATACACAACATAAATTTGATTGTATCCCAACTTTACAGTGTCTCTCAAATATATAATGTATTGTTGATTATATTCCCACTTCATAGTATCTCTCAGATACACCATTTATTGTTGTGTACCCATTTTACAATGCCTGTAAGATGTACAATGTATTGTTAATTGTATCTACACTTTACAGTGTCTCCCAGATACACAGTGTATTGTTGATTGTATGCACACTTTACAGTGTCTCTTAGATACACAATGTATTGTTGATTGTATCCACACTTTACAGTGTCTCTCAGATACACAATGTATTGTTGATTGTATCCACACTTTACAGTATCTCTCCGATACACAATTTATTGATTGCAAAAGTTATCAGCTATTTGGTCAGGTAATATTGAAAGAAAGCCCATGTCTCCTAATGGGTTTAGAACCATGGTGGCTACTCAGTGGGTAGATTGGCTGATTTGTGACTGAAAGTGTGTGGGTTTGAATCCTACCATCAGCACTGGTAATATGCCCCTGAGCAAGGCACTTGACTCCAGTTGCCATGGCATTTAAGTAATGTACCTGTCTTGCAGTGCCATAGAACACCAAACCAGACCCAGACCAAACCTGATGGGCTCTTCAGGTAATCAATGGTTTACTGTATGATACTGTTTTGGTGTTGTCAGTAGCCTGGCAGTGGTGCCATTTTGTTGTCTTTTGTGGTCAGTAACCTGGTTGTGATGCCATGCTGTTGTTTGTTGCAGTGAGTAATCTGACTGTGGTACAATTCTTAAATTTATCTGACTCAGTGAAAGTTAAAATTCAGTACCAGTCTGTAGTCACTTTCTTGCCTTATTCTTGTATCATCTCTCAGGAGTCAAACAAGGAAAGCCCTATTATTATATCAGATCTCAGGAGTCAAACAAGCAAGGAACTATTGTTATATCATTTTTCAGGATTTCAGGGGTCAAACAAGCAAAGATTAATAGGTAAATGCCTGATTCATGTATCAGCAGTATTCACATTCAGTAACATTGTTGATAAATTCTTTGGTGTTTCAGATAAAAGTTATTCCCAGAATAAAATTGCAGAATCTGTACACCACTGAAGTTGAAAATGTCAGTTACTATGTTGATTTTTGTTTGTCACTCACTATATACCCCTGTAGTATTCCACCTCTAATTTTAAAAGAGTCGTGTGTGGTCATGCATTCCATGAAATTGATTCATTTTTGCTTTACCATTGTTTTATAAATTATTTAACTTAATTTTAATTCTTGATTAATTAGAAGCAATTATAATGTGATTTCACATAATTAAATACCCTCTTTGTGTATTTGTATAAAACAGCAAATTGAAAACATACCTCGGTATAAGGCTTACTCACTTAAAATACAGGTCATTTTTGGGGTTCCCATGAACATCATTATGGGGGTGGGGTGGGGGGAATGTATTAAAATAAGGCAAATGAATTATGAATTGGTATCACTGGTTTATATTTAGATACAGACCTTTCTAATAATGATGTTGATAGTTAAATAGTGTTTTTTTTTTTTCTGAAAATTCCAGTTTTGAATTTATCTGATCCATAAACCTTGTCCCACAAATTTGTGAAATGTTGTTACCTTGTTTTAATATCAGTAATAGAAAACCTACTACAGTTGTGTTGCTTACTCTTTTCTGAATGGAATACACCCTCAACCATAAGATGAGAATTCATCCTCCCATAATGAAACTACAAGAATGAGCCTTAAGTCTAACTTGTGACCCTGGCCCATGCGCACTAGCCCTTATTCTTTTTCAGTTGTCACAAATAACACAGTGGTTTTAATGATTGTAATTTATTCAAGTCATATGTCACAAATTGAACATTTTCATTATGTGCATTATTTTTACAGTGTGAAATTACCCTCAGATCAAGTATTATTAATGTTCAGAAATAACTCTCTCTCCCTCCCTCCACCTTCTCTCTCTTTCTATCTCCATCTCGTTATTGCAGTTTTTGGCTATGTTTGTTTCAGAACTTTGTATTTAGGTTATACACAGACACACAGACACAGACACACATGGGTGACTGGATAACATTTAGTATGACTGAGAATTATTTTATTCTTTCTTCTAGCTTAGGTAGGTATGTAGTTATCCCCATCATTACTGATTTGATCTGAAACCTCATCTTGGTTCTGTATTTTTTTTCTAATACTGTATGAATCATTAGAATTCATATTCCATTTAATCAGACTTTTGCTATTTTTATACTCCAGATGGAGATCACACACTAGTTTTTACTTATGTCCCTTTAGTGATTGAACACCTTTCATTCTTAACATTTCAGAAGCCTTCCTTTATTATGAATTTCTTACTGGCATCTGATCCAACTGGTTTTTGATAATGTTTTGTCTCCAGTACTCAGAATAATGTATTGCTGATGTCATTTTGATTAAAATGTCAGGATTTTGTTTGTTTTAATTCTTTTAATTGAGACAACACCTGGGCAGTTAAAGTCTTACTGTTTTTGGCATTGTAATAGCTCTAGGCAAATTACTCTTGCATGATACTTCATGGACAGGTTTATTTTTTGTTTTGAGAGTTTTTCTCTTGGGGCAATATCAAAGTAGAGTGTGAGGAGGTGTGGGAACATGAAAGACCCCTGGATATTCACACCACCTGCCTGTCTTGTACAAACTGTAATAATACAGATGGTTGTTGCTGGTAAGATGAGCCTTTCTCTTCTTGCTTGGAATTTTCTGAGTTTTCCATTACTGAGTCCCAGTGACCTCATTGTAGGATTGGAAAAGTCTCTTTAGAGATGCAGGAAGCCCATGGAGCCCCTCCAAAAGGAGGAAATGAGTAGGCAGGATTACCCACCATGTTTCAGACATTACTGGCAAAAAGAATATTTTGGCAGGTGGTGTGTCCAGGAGGGGCAAGAGAGCCCTCACAGAATGATCTCTACACCAATTCATCACAGATTTTTCTCCGTATACTGGCTATGTATATTTTAATTGAAAGTTTCAACAAGCAATTTCTTGCAGTAATATAATATCTCCTGACTGACTAGATGTCCACACACTGACCATTGACTAGATGTCCACACACTAAGATTGACTAAATGTCCACACACTAACACTGACCAGATGTCCACATACTATCATTGACTAGATGTCCACATACTGACCAATGACTAGATGTCCACACACGTACCAATGAGGTTATCTGTATCTGGACATTTACCAAGTGAAAATTAACTTACCCTGGGAAAATGGATGTAATAATTTTGATGGTCTGATGTATTGTAGAATACTAAATATACACGCTGATAAGACGAGTCCAACTGCAAACTAAAAAGACCAAGATCTGCCATCACATAATGCACCAGAAGATCTGAGTCTATGTAATGTGTTAGGAGTAATCAGCAGAACAAACAGCATAGACCCTGATTTGCAGGTGGATTATGCAATAGCAGATCAGGGTCTATGTTGTAAGCAGTTGGACTTGACATATAGGTGAGTATGCAAAATATATATTGATCTTTGTAATGTTATAAAAATGACATATATGTAATAAAATCTAATTTGTTGAAAGTAAAGATGGACTCTGGACTGGAGCATTAAAATCCTAAGTGCTTCTCCAAACACCTGTAATCTTCTTTAAATGCATCTTAAAACATTGTAAAACTGTTCCTGAGTGAAGTGTAGACAAGTGATTTCCAATGTACTTGCAAGTGACATTGACATTTCACAAGTTTTTTAGCTCCAACCTTGGACAAGATAATGTGGTCATAAGGTCTATACCATATAGACTCACTTCCAATTCAAGTCTGAGTGCAAACAACACAAGCCTAGATCTGCCATTGCATAATGCACTGATAGATCAGGGTCTTTGTTGTTTGTTCTACTCCTAACAGCCTAAATTGACCCAGATCTGCTGGTGCATTATATGATGTGCAGATCAGGGTCTTTTACAGTTAGACTTTACTTATAAGTGAATATATACAGTATTTGATAATCCAGGTACACACTTAGGCCATGATTAAAGCATTATCTGGTTCATTTCAAATTGTTAAAATGTACCAAGTCCTCCGGCATAATGCCAGAGAAAAATTGTTTTGGACCCTTCAAGAGTCTTGAACCTTAGCTTAATTTTGTTTGTCTTCAGTAGACTTCAGGTTAATTGAAAATACTGTATGTCCTCAGTAGACTTCAGGTTAATTGCAAATACTGTATGTCCTCAGTAGACTTCATTCAGGTTAATTGCAAATACTGTATGTCCTCAGTAGACTTCAGGTTAATTGCAAATACTGTATGTCCTCAGTAGACTTCAGGTTAATTGCAAATACTGTATGTCCTCAGTAGACTTCAGGTTAATTTCAAATACTTTATGTCCTCAGTAGACTTCAGGTTAATTGCAAATACTGTATGTCCTCAGTAGACTTCAGGTTAATTGCAAATACCATATTTCTTGGAGGTGTGTAACCTAAATGCAAGGTTTTAAAACAAACATAACCAGAAAATGCAATAATGAGAGAGAGAGAAAGCTATTACATTAACAATACTTAATCTGAGGGTAATTTCACACACACACACACACACACACACACACACACACACACACACACACACACACACACACATGAATTGGGGGCATCTTACAAATTAAGCCCATACCTAATTCTCACCTAGGAGTAAGCATACATTCATTATGTGTTGTAAATGAGTCAATAATTTTTTGCCCTACTTTTATGGTCATAGCAGCATGAAAAATTTCATTCATTCAGTAAATCATTCAAAGAATAGATACTGTTTCTTAAAGTGATCTTCAATCAAATAAAATCAATTACACATAGAGATTCATTTAAAAACTAATCATTTGTAAGTAATTTCTTAATTTCTAAAATGTGAATAAAACACTTGTCACCCTGTATAGAATAATAAATCTCATCGGAGGGATCCAGTGTTGCCATGATTGTCTGTATTGCCTTGCTTGCCTGTATTGCCTTGATTATATTGCCTTGATTGCCTGTATTGCCTTGATTGCTGGTGAATGTTTGGAATCATTTCCAATTCAAATAGGCACTAAATAGCAATCACATCATATCTTAGAACAATTTTCTTTCTTCATGTATGGAATGTCAGCTTGAGAAACAAAATTGATTGTATTGCCTGTATTGCCTTGATTGTCTGTATTTCCTAGATTGTATTGCATGTACTGCCTTGATTGCCTGTACTGCCTTGCTTGTCTCTATTGCCTTTGATGCTGGTATTGCCTTGTCTGTAGTGCCTTGATTGTATTGCCTTGATTGCCTTGCTTGCCTACATTGCCTTGATTGTCTGTATTGCCATGATTATATTGCCTTGATTACTTGTATTGCCTTGTCTGTATTGCCATGGTTCCCCTGCATTGATTTGATTGTCTGTAAGGCCTTGATTGTCTGTATAGTTGTGTATTGCCTTCATTGCCTCTGATTTGTTTTGTAATGTTGAAGATGCTTCATCTTAAAGGTATATAAAGTGGTTTAAAGTAATGGCTATCTCTGTCTGTCTGTCTGTCTGTCTGTCTGTCTGTCTCTCTCTCTCTCTCTCTCTCTCTCTCTCTCTCTCTCTCTCTCTCTTCATTGTTACTGTCTGCAGCCTAATGCAGTTCACATGTTTTCAGTGATTTGACTCTCATATGATAAGGCCATATCCTAGAAGTCCATTCACCACTTTATAAAAATGAATTAGGCTTGACACCAAGTCTTATCATAGATAAACACAGTAAGTATTGTAAAGACATTGTTCCAGAGTTCTCCATTGATTGTTAGAGAGGTGATTGTAAAACATGTACATTTTAGGACTAGCCAATTTCAGAATTAATGTAGGTCTCTCTTGTAAATAAAATTTGACAGATTATTTGGGATTTTTTCATAACATCTCTACACCATTACAAAAAAATATGGGCCAAACAAAGCCTAGTGGACACACACACATCAACAGTCTTTTCTGTCTACCTGTTATGAGTGGAGCAGTCTATGGTGGCTGACAACATGTTTAAAAACAGCATAGTCATCATACATTGATGAGGTCATCTCTAGTGTTAATTTTGACCAGCATCTTTGAAAGTTTTGTTTTAGTTGTTCTCTTTACATTTTCAATGATGTCTGGTGACCATGATATAAGTTTTCAATGACGTCTGGTGACTGTGATATATATTTTCAAAGGTGTCTTGTGACTGGTAAAAATTTTCAGTGATGTCTGATGACCATGATATAATTTCAGTGATGTCTGATGACTGTGACATATATTTTTTAGGATGTCTGGTTCCTGACATACATTTTGAATGATGTCAGGTGACAGTGATGTACATGTCCAATGATGTCTGATGACCATGATATACATTTTCAATAATGTCTGGTGACCATGATATTTTTTCAATGATGTTAGGTGACCCTGATATACATTTTCAATTATGTCAGGTGATCGTGATATACATTTTGAATGATATCTGGTGACTATGATATACATTTTCAATGATGTCTGGTGACCATGATATACATTTTCAGTGATGTCAGGTGACCATGATATACATTTTTAATGATGCCTCTTGACTGTGACATACATTTTCAATGATATCTGGTGACCGTGATATACATTTTCAATAATATCTAGTGACTGTGATATACATTTTCAATGATGTCTGGTGACTGTGATATACATTTTCAATCATGTCTGGTAACCATAATATACATTTTCAATGATATCTGGTGACCATGATATACATTTTCATTCATGTCTGGTGACCGTGATATACATTTTCAATGATGTTTGGTGACCATGATATACATTTTGACCGTGATGAGCATGAAACAATCTGAGTATTGTTTGTGGCTTTCCATTAAGTTGTAATCCTTGATACATGCACATCACAATTATTTTCTTAATGAGTCCATCCCCAATTTGGAAATTCATTGTCAACAATAGGCCATAAATTCTGATCCAATACATTTATGTACATCTCTCAATTGATCATACCTTTAAAAGGTGTCATTATGCTGACCCCGTTAAAAGTTATACAACCCCAAAACATACTGGAGTTGTTTTTAGGGGAGGATGACTGATGTATATTCCAAAGCATTTCAGTATTCATTCCTCATTGGGATTTCACCACACAGGTACCTTGTTATCATGTATATTCCCAAGCATTTCAGTTTTTTATCCTCATTTGGATTTCACCACACAGATGACTTCTTGTCCTGTATAACATGACTGTCATCTCTTCACTGAAAATAGTATTAGACCAGGTTCCCATGCTACTGGGAAATCCAGAAAAAGTGGAAGGAATAGGTTTGTTCTCAAGTTTGAACTATCCTTTAATTTTGCATGATTGATCAAAGTCATTGAAAAATGGGAAAGTTTCAACTGCCATGCAAATGCAGAAAAATTGCACAGTTGAGTTGCAATTGAACTGATAATTAAATTTTTATTAAGTTCTTACTGGAATATTTGAAGGTTGCAGATCTCTTCAGTCAACTAGGTACATTTGCTGTATGTATAACTTGGGTGCAACTCCATAGCATATAGGTTCCACTCACAGTTTTGTACTTTGCACAGGGTTTGATTTTTAAAAAAAGCATGAATTTCCCAGGTTTTCATCACTGGTTTTATTGGCTATTTCAGAAATACCCTGTATATTTTCAGGGATGGAAAGCAGTGATGCATGAGAACTCCCACACATTAGTTCAAAGTTGGTATAAAATTTTATTAAACCGTTATATCAAACTGAATAAATAAGAATACAGTTTTTTAAAGTAAGGAGGCATATTTGATAAAAATACTGCTGTCCATTCCGCTGCTGTCCATTCCAAAATGTATGTTAACCCAAAAGCATGCTTGGAAATGCCAATTATTATTTATAATGGAAAAACTGGTGTAGAGAAGTTCACCAGTCTTTACTCAAATTTGCAAATATACAAAGTTTGATCCATTGCTGGAGGGTGGGATTAAGGTCAAGCATGGCTTAGTTGAAAACTTGGATATTACTTTACAAATGGTTTCAATAAAACACCAAGACAGGATGTATGATGTGCAAAATTGACGAATAATTGTGGTAAAAAAATAACCCATACATGTCAGAAATCAGTATTTCAATATTAGCATGTCAGCTCTTACACAACATGTCATAACTAGGTCACATGCATTTTCGAGTGGATATATCCATGAGACAATGCCTGTAAACTGGGGGCAATTCTACAACCATAAAGAATGGTTTCCTAGCTTGCTCAGACTAGCTTAGCTAACTAAGTGTATGCCCCTTCAGACAGCAGACTGTGAAAGGTGTTTCTCAGCATATAACACTACTAATAGACAGATAAAGAATAGATTATGCTCAGAAGCAGTCTGCAGATTAATGCTTATACAACTAGTGAGGATTTTGATATCAATACAGATCAAACAGAGTGGTGCAGGAAGAAAGACAGATAAGTATTTAAGTGTTGGGTAAATAATGAACTATGGCAATTTCCTCACCATCACCATTTTGTCTCCTGCCTGTGAGGGAACGGTGAGTGATGTGATATCCCCCCTCCGAAGTTATTGTACTTTGGTTATCATTATCTAGGAGATGATCAACCATTGTGTTATTACCCAGATCAAATAATTAATAACATAACATATGAAATTAATGAATGGAATGGATAACAGAGATATGAGCAAAGATATAGAATAGAACAACGTGAGCCCCTGTATTTAAAATATATCATTTTAATCAATTACATAAAAAATATGAAATTGAAAATGACATTTGAATGATACACTTTCTCTTAGAAATTTATACAAAATGCAATAACTATTCTGTTATACTGACAAAACAAATTTCCTCATTGATTCAACTGACTGATCAAACTCAAATTGCTGGCATGTCAGCATAACCTGATTGCTTACAGTCCTTTCCAAATCACAGTTGGTGACAGGTCAATGTTGCTATATTTCTTTCCTTCTCTCTCCCTCTGTCTCCAACCTCTTCAGTTCATCATCCATAACTTGATGTAGTCCTCCCACTGTGTAGCACAGGTATGTTCAGCTATTTTTCCCCTTCAAACAAATATAATACGCTACCTCAATATTTGTCAGGTTTTTTCTTCTCCTGGGATAGAACAATATTCCCACTCCCTGTATGTCAGATATCATCTTATCATAATTCAACAGACCTAAGCTAATGTGGTCTGTTTGCAACCTGATACACACAACCTATTTTCATGAAATTAATGTCAGTCATCACATGCTGATTTTCTCAGTTAAGAGAATTCACAACTTAATTGCTCAAATGAATTAATGAATTTCACATCTTGTCTTAACTACATTACTTCCTAATAATGATTCATTGACATAGATGTAGTAATATCAATTCTTAGCATACATGTTACATATCATTAAAACAAATAAATTAATTACCACAGTTCATATCAGAGTAATGCATGAAATTCGTACAATACATGATTTCTGTTACAAACAATACACAACATCCAAACACATTCATATCAATGAAATATTGTATGACATCCTTACAGTACATGAATCATATAACATTCAAAACAATGAATGCACAATTAACTTCTGAACTCAAGGAAAATTTAAGTATGAATTTAAAATGAATAAATTCAACAAATAATTATTAACTTACATCAATGAGCATATTGAATGTGACTGAGACAATACCTTTGTGCCTTTCCAAGACTCTTTCCATGCAACCGAATTTCCCTTGGACACTTTGAATGAGAAAAGTACTTTATACTGATTGTGAAGCCAGCTTCCCCTTCCACAGAAAAACTTGGACTGCTGAATATCATAAGGGAAATTACTCAAAACAAAGAATTTCATCTGGGAAATAATTCCCCTCATTTAGCCAATCAGGATTAACTTTCTCAAACCACCAAATTTTAATACTCCCATCAAAGTCATATTAATTCTCTCTAGTCTGCCTTTATTAATAACTATTCTGGAAAACATCATTTCATGATACCTATTTCAAAATGGCTCAAGGTTTCCTTAAATTTGTCTCTGGCTTGTCTCTACTTTGTCATTTCCTCTACTTGCCCTACATTGACATATCTGTTGGACCATTATCCTAGTGGGTTGTAGTTAAAATCCAATCAGACCTCCAGACAGAGCATACTCCATCTTTTGCAGGCAGCAATTTATTGTGAGCCTAGCCCATATGTCAATCTTACTGCTTATGTGTCACACTGACCATGACAAAATATGCAGCAGCAAAACATCTACAAAAATTTTTCACCACTACATCCCCTTTGTTGTTGAGATCCCACATACAGCATTAGATAAAATCCTGACAGCCTCTCTGTATCTTAGGTATTGTCAAAATAACTTTTCCTTTTGTTTTGGTGTAGGATTGATGAGTATTTTGGTGTATGATTGATGGGTGTTTTGGTGCATGATTGATGGATGTATTTGGGTTATAGATTATAGAGTATACAGCTTTGCCTCACTTCAGATGAGCATTTCTCAAAAAAATGCTAGTTCAGCCTCGTCATTTTCACTTCCTGGACTTCAGAGGTAAATTGGGGAAAAAAATCTGGCTGATAACTTATTTTTTTATTTGTTAAAAATATATCATAATTCATTTATTGCATTTTTGAAAGTTAGTAACTTCGGACTAGTTCAGATTCATTTCTTGAGTGCATTGGAGCAGCCATTTAAATCAGATATCCACTGTAGGCAGCATGTTTTTTTTCTTAATGTTAATAAAAAGAAATTTCAATCATAATACATGAAGATGGCATAGACGTATGTAAGCATTCTTTCCATTGTGCACATGGCATATCTATCATATTCCCAGACAGTGCTGGGGTATTTTTAGGTCCCATAGGGAGAGGGTGGGTGTTATTGCATGTGACCTAAAAAAGCAGTGTTGTCCAGTTGAGAATAAGTTATCTTTTTATATAAACTTATTTAAAATTACTGGAAATTCCAATATGATAACAAAGAAATAATATACTTGCAAACCAAAATAGTTGGCTGACTTAGCATTTGTCCAATATCATCATCACAAACATCCACACTGGCAATAAATAAGATATA
>JAECUM010095361.1:0-13314 GCA_016617855.1 Megalonaias nervosa | reverse complement strand
GCTGGAGAAAATGACAAAATTTCCCCCCTTATACAGGTATGGAAATGGCTACCATGTTCTTTTCCGGCGAGTTCGCCAAGTAAATAACACAGTCGGCATTTCCATAACAGAATATTGGCTATTTCATGCCCAGAACGTTCCGTACTAACTATAAATCAATATCTGATAAACGGATTGGTCTTATTGTTAGTACAGAACGTTCTGGGCATGAAATAGCCCGTTGTTTAGCTATACTGATGAGAAAAAAGTCGAAGCCCTTTCAGGACTAAAACATCTAATCCCCCGGGGATATATGATAAATTTCATATATAGGCATACTGAATCAGGCATTTACAAATACAAGCACATGTCATGAAGGAACTTGTCTTCTAATTTCGTCTGTGTATATATGTAAAAAAACGGAGACGGACAAAATTAGAACGTGTTTTAAAATTCGTTAGCGTGGCTTGAAGACAATCGGTGTACTGTTTAGTTGGGGGTTTAGTGCCTGTAGGGTTATATCCTTAAATGCACACTTTTACTGCCTTAGATAATAGTCTTCTGCGACATATTAAAATACGTTTTTAGCTTGACGGAAATTCTACCTGGTTGTGAGTTTGTCACACGCATAATAATATATTTACACTAAGTCGTGCAGTTTATATTCCTTCCCGTCGTGAATCCTCAGTGATGGAACGTTTCACGTTCCGCGTTCTGCGTGAGATATTGAAATCTTATACGCTGATTATTCCTCGATCGTGTCGAATTAAGTATGCTCAATGCGACACGTCGTACTGAACATGAGGAAATACCAAAATATCTGCTAGCTGCGGTCATTGATGGAAATACTATTTCTTCACCTGTCTGTGGATTCACAGATCTAACCTACTACGGATACCCCCCCCCCCGTTTCATCTTTCTTACAATTTTGGCTCTGCGTAATAGTTTCAAGATTTTTTAAATAACTATTACGTGGATTGCCTTCAATGTGATTGACGACATAAACGTTGAGAGTGATATCTTGTCTTTCCTACACCGGACCTGAGATACCCGGCATTACTAACAGAACCGATTGAGGTTCTTCGTCGTCAGTTCCTTATCACACCAGCACACGACTCTTCATAATTCTTGATTCTTGATGACTGGATGCGTTCTGAATCCTTCGACTGTGTTTTCTTGCTCCATTTGTATATATATATAATATCACTAGGAACAAACATTAACGATTACTCGGATTGCTTTGCAATCGGATTACATTGAAAATCTACTGAGCCTTTAGCGTCATTTATTGGACCACTAGTGATCTGACCATTTGTGGCTGCGTTACTGCTAGTGGTCTGGCCATCATTTTTTATCATTATACCGTTTCAGAGCTCTGTATTTTCTGCCACCTCACGCTATGCAATGTTGTTTCTTTCCTCTCACAACAATTCCACATTTCACACATGGTTTTGGCCATATGCTTCTTCGCCGCACGCTCTGTTGATGATAACCGCAAGAAGTATAATAACAAGCCTTATTACATGGAGTTGTTGATTCAATGATCAACCACTGGCAACTATTCTTTGCTCCTGAAGTCACTGTATATTAATCTTAGATGACTTTTAAATTAGAGGATGTATTTGCCTCAATTATTTAATGGAGGAGTTTGCAAGATTATCTGCAATGAAGCCTTCGAACTCCAGGTTCGATCATGACCGATTAACCAAGCGCTGGATCGATCTGCGAGTACCAAATTTGGAATTACTCAATCATATCCGTAGGGCCAAGAACGAGTTCAGGTGAGGTGATGCAGCGCATATGAGGTCGATGTTCAGAATTAAGCAAGATGATATTTTCATTTATGCTACCTATGAACGACGAGCGTGCAGCGACAATCATCGATTATCTAGTCGGATCACTAGCGATACACGGACAGAGATACTTTTTCACAATAAAATGTATCGTTACCGCCGCTAGCGATGCCATGGCTAGTAGCGAAGTTGACACGGGGGGGGGGGGGAGACGCTGACAGAACTTGGATTATCCGTGATAAACGTGACCCTGTTCGGGAATCACAACGACATCAGGGCCTTGTCACGTTAGATAGAAACTCTAGACCAAGGATGCTGACTTGTATCGACAGACCATATTATGAGCGCGCATATCCTGTGACGGCAGTTGTTTAGGTATCCGTTAAATCAACCTAATATTGATGTTCTTCGTCCGATGCGCGGATCACTCGCTATTGGGTCCAAGGACACTGATGCCGGCGCGAGGAATGGAAGCATTATCCTCATCTGTGTATCCCAGCGAATCACAGAATACTTTATGAACGCGTTACGAGGAAATGGTCTTACAGATCTGCGACGCAAAATATAAACGAGTAAGCAGATGGTGTTAGAACGCGTGGAGCCATAATAAAAGATATCGCTGAGCTGGAGAAGAAATTGAAATTCCCAAAAGAGATAAGAACGATAACCAATGAAATCTTATACTCGGCAAAGTATCAATCGAGGGGTTCTCCGTTAGTAATCGTTGATCATAAAGCGCACGCATGGACGTCGAGTATAACAATATGTCCGTGGGAGAAAACGGTCAAGTATTACTACGGTGACATTGTTGAGCGCATCAGGAATATCAGCAAGCACGACCCTCTCTCGGTATGGTTGTTTGAAAGTGCTGAATTTGAGCAGCCAGATGGCAGGCAATCAACGTGCAGCAGTCATGGATTTGATCAATCTGTAACACCGTCCGGCGAACTTTATTGTACGAAATTTCTTTACCGTCAGATGACCATGTTTGCGTTAAAATACACCGAGGCCATTAATGTCATAGAACATTTACTGAGTAATTGTTTTACTGTGCCATCAGTCGTTGCCCATTTTGCTCAGCAAAAAAAAAATTCATAGAGGCCAACACCTCGAGAATGTCTCGAAGATGTTCAGCGTTCATGTGTCGAGTACGGGCACGGCGGTCTCTGTAATATCGAATATGACCACAGCGACGTCATCTCGGTTGATATGGTTGCTTGTTTTCCCGAAAGATTTTTTGGAATGGGTGAATGTGGGCCGTATTTTGAGAGATTTGGGCATGCAACAAATGGGATGACTAGTTGCAATAAATGGTCCACTGCCGGTGGATTTCCATGGAAATCCCATTGATCTTACAGGGTTTGATGAATCATTCGAATTTGCTGAGAATATTCACCCGGTTATTGTTGTCTGGTTTGGTCGTCATTTTAACAAACAAAATCTGGACATAAGTGCGATGGACAGTTGTGCAAAGAATAAGCGTGGTTGGGCTGACAGTGAGTGAAGCAATAATTTCATATAGACGTCAAAGCGCGGAAGACAGCGACAGCAAGAATGTATCATTCGCCAAGGATATAGTTCCACAATTTACACATGGAGCCGCATCGGGTAATAAACAACGTTGTGCAAGATTGATCATAGACGACGCAGAACTCTAATTTATAATTGCTGATTCGACAAATAAAGGTATATTTGTAAGTCGAGAACTTGTAAATCTAACAGATGAAACCAAGTTAGGTATTATTATCAGCTACTATGATGGTGATTCACAAAAGTTTACTTATTTAAGATCTTCGATGCTGGCTTATGTGTCAATAAACCTGCTATCGACGATGAACCGATTTCCTACGAACGCTGTCAGAGTCGCCACGGACTCATTTTATATCAGCAAGTCAAATATAACGCGTCTAGATAAACTTTCAGCGGGTGATGCACCATGGGGGGTGGGGTGCAGTGGCTAATACAAAAAGAGATTATACTCGATTATTCTAAGTCCACGGATTCTCAACCTGTTCCCGGGTACCACAAAAATAGACAAAATATCGAAGCCATCATTGGCACCATCGGTGTATGATCCCATATTGCGCCATTAAACGTATTATCTTAATGACCCCGGTGGTTTTGGTAAAACTACACGTGCGTTACAACTGTTTAACTCCAGCTCATCGACTTTAAGGAAGAAGAAAGAACGAGGGGTTAAAGCTCACACATAACCCAGTTTCTTTCGATGGCGCGGTGATGCACAGACTCCAGAATGGATGGGCGAGAACTATATTCCTAAAATGATCATCTGGGATGAGATATGCACGGTATCCAAGGATACTTTAAAAATGTTCTTGATTGGTCATCGACGAAATCAATGGTAATTATCATGTGCGGTGATTATGGCAAACCACCACCCTTTGTCGGAGAATCACCAGATAGTTGGTTGAAAGAATACGTAGATTATTACGAAGAAATGTTATACCACCACAGGGCTGCTGATGAATCGCCTAGAAACAAAAGCGCTAAGACGACTACAACCAGGCAAGATTCAATGAGAGATAATGCGCGCTGTAATCCCAGAGACGACGATTGATGAATTCTGGAACTTATGGCGACCTAAGATCTTATAGTCGCATCTTGGAAAATCATTCGTGATTCACTTCAACGTAAATTATTCTCACTTCAATAAGAGAAATTTCCAGATCTACGTGTGCCATCGTGTTATCGCCCGGCAGATACCCGTCGATAGTGTACTGATGTTGAGATTCCCGGCGCGCTAGCAAGCGACGGATCGCCGATGAAACAAAAACTCGTTCTTAATGATATCGTTGTTGTCCCTGTGGATGTTTTTGAGAAAGTTTTAGCGGAGCCATCGAGTGATTGGACCCTGGGATATGCTATAGCCATTCATTCATCACAGGGACTAACAATCGCGGATACTAATATTTGGATTGTTGATGACCGCATCGAATTGTCAGATTTAGTGTACTTAGCAGTATCGAGGGTTACAAAAATGTCTTAACTACGGAGAATTGTTGTAGACAATTCCAAGATGGCTGTGGAAGATAATCAAGGTCAGAAAACCAGCGATGTGAGAAAAAATTAGTTGGTTATTAGCTATACAACAGTGATGTTGTGGCAATATTCTCGTAATAAGGCACGACAATTTACCGTGGACATAATTAATAGTAGTCTCGGCCATACACGCGAAAATGTGATGCTGAGATGCCTTGGGTGTAAGCGACGCCGGTGGGATGGAGGGGGGGGGGACAGCCCACTGGAGTCAGTGCCATGATGCGCTAGCGAATCCATGCCGGTGGTAATTGAGTACCTTCAGGAATTACGTGTAATTGTTCACGGACAAATTCATGTTAAGTAGCCGTTGAATCAGCTCTGTAGATTGCAGACCTACCCGTAGATCTTACCACGCTGAAAATAGTATGTGTGGTTACACTCCAAATAGGACCAGTTGCTCTTTTTTTACCACCTTCAAGTTGGCCAGGTTCATATAAATACCTGACAGTCACGTTACCGAGTACTTGTGGGGAAGAGTCATGTAGCTCGCCCGCACTCACGCTCACTGGTATGTGTTTCCTCGCAATCGCATTGATGGGCTTCATAGAAATTTCACGAGTGACTTTGTTATTTAAAGCGGCTATCACGCCTCAACCCATTCAAGAGATCTGTCCTTGCTAAGTAATTCATGGGTGTACTGATGCCGAAACAGTCGCCCAGCAAGTGTTCGATTAAATCGCTCAACGATTGCCTGATCGCGATGTGATGCAGTGTGTCCTTGTCTGATTTTCACACTGTGTTGTTTGATCAGAGATGTTACTGCACCAAGAAGTTCTTTTCCAGGATCAACCTGTAGCAACTGTGGCCATCGCTGGCTGCCATGTTGCCCAGGTCCTCGTTGATAAATTTGTTCATGCGCAGCTGAATCTTCAGTTGCTGTTTTAGTTGATAACGGCTCTGCTTCTTTGTATCTATTCGCAACGTCGACGACCGTCAACGCATATTTATATGTGGGTTTTTGTCGTTTGCCAGTTATAATAGTATCATGTGGCAAAAACAAAATATCTGCTTGATGAACTTCGTTGAGGGTGCTAACATCAACCCGTCCGTGCTGAATCGTTTCAGGCGGTGGTAGATAAATTTGCGATATTTCCTGTCGGGCCAACCAATATGCGACAACACCACGTGACACACCTGCCGCATAAACGAGTTTGCTAATAGCCGCTCTACCCCTCCAGTATTCTCTTGGGCTATAATAAATCGACTCCATTATAATTATGAATTATGGCCGATTAATTGCTAGCTCCGGGGGCTACGCACCCACCGCTAGCTTACCTCTCATTGACGACCTTATCAGCCAATTGGCGAGTGATTCTCTGAGAGATTTATTTTTTTACAGACTTCAACGTGTAACTCAACTTCACGTCTGCGATATGTCGTTGTTGTATATCTCGATTTTTACACGCGAGATCATGAACATGGCACGCTTGATCAATCACATTCACTGGATATTCTCCTGGTTTTGGTTGAGTTTTGTCGTCCAGTCAAATATCAAGTCGGATTCCAGGAATACATAGCGGCCAGTATATTTAGTAGAGGCAGAATTCGGGAATAACGACCGACCTAAGGAGAGCTACTGGCAAGGAAGGAGGGCTACTGGCAAGCTTTCTCACATGACCGCGTTGGTCGAGCCGAACTCGGACTTACGCGGTCAGGGATGAGGTATGTAATGCGTATCTGAATTATTTGTGCCCCATACCACTCGGCCATCCGTGGCCCCTAAAACTATATATCATTGGAGCCTAAATATTGAACAGCAGTTCTTAATTTGCATTTTGTCTGCCCGGGACTCATTCCTGTGTTCTAAAAGGCTGTGAGGTTTTGGTTATGGGGGATTGGGGGTGGGGTTCCTCCAATATTTATTTAAATTATTGTAGAAGTCCCACCCAGGCTCGATTTTGGTTGGAAGTTGATTTAGTGACAGTTAGATATACAGCTCCGAGCCCCCAGTCAGCAATGCCGACGGTTAAATGAATAAAGATACAAAAAAAGGTGAAGTTCAATAATGACAATTTAATAACAGTTAAAAGATCAATAGTTCGAATTTCCCAAATACAATTCTTCCGCTCGACCCTTTTCTAGCCTATCGCATCATTTGATTCGTAGAGTGAGAGATTTCCACCTGTCCTTGTGTACTACTCATCTGTGTATTCTTCTCTATCTCCTAATTCCCTCTCGTCCTCCCGGACTCCCTCCAAGTTCCTTCTCCTCCTCCTACTCCTCTATTTCCTCTTCCAGACCACTTTCCTCCTCCTCCCCTTCTATCCCTCTTCCTATGTCGACTGCACGTTGTCGACTCCGACTGCACTGTCAGTCTCACTTCCGTCTCCCTCTTAGAGACTCGGGACTACTAACTTGCACCGGAAGTTCTGTCCCCGAAAATCTTCCTGTGAAAACACAAGGATGGTACCATATTTTCCTCAGCGCTCACATCTCACACTACACACAGCCTATCATCAGATAAGGCTATTAAATTTCACCGGCCACGCATTCATTCACACCGAAATACGCATACATTCTTCTATGGTAAAACACAACATAATAACACAACATGATGAAAGCATGGTATTAATTACTCTTATACATACAACAATAAATTGCTTCACATCAGTACATCCTCATAATTCCATTACACCAACCAATAAACAACAATCAGACGCATATCTTTACATCACAACTCATACCAAATATACAATTTCCAAATATCCATGCTCTGATATATTCACACATCTATCGTAACTAATCGTACATAAATCAATCATTTTCCTAAACTCCAATTCAAACATGCGTAAACTCTAACATAACGCATTACTAAAGGTACTGGTTACTATGAAGTAACCTACCAGCGAATTACAATATTAATTCTGACGGACTAGCAATCTACATAATTCTCTACGTAAACTCAAATTCATGTCTCAAATACGCTTATACATGAAACACTACAAGGTAATTCTACATACTAAAACAATCCCAGTAATTAAGTATACATGCTACATATACTTACAATTATGACGCCGTAATGTTTTGCAAAAATCGAGCAAATAGCTTACTGACCTTGTCGAAGCTTTTCCTTGTCTTACAATTCTGATCCTAAGATTCCCGCCGAATTACGAGTGGCTTCTCTCGGAGTATCCTTTCGCTTAAACCCACTAGATCTACTTCTCATAATCTGCCCAGGTATACTGATAAATTTACTGCACGTTTAAGCTAAAATTTCGATCTAAGATTTACTCCCACCCCCTATCTTAATTCCGATTGGATGTCGCTGTGGACGATCCCAATCAAACTTACTGACAATGTCTTCTCGCTTGCCTGTCTACGGGGCGGGTGAGAACACGCCCCGTTCACCCTGCGGGCTTCCTTTTGATCCCTGGACCCATGTTTTAACGTCTGAGTGTGAGGACGACAAGCCCTTTGACTGGCGGCTATTCTATGATCTGGGTGGCTGGCGACTTGCATACTCAATTAACACTACTTTCGGCTATGTTTACACATCAAAGGCGGTCATAATATATCCAACTTTCATATATTTCCTAATACCTGGACTGCGAAACGTGACACACACACCCCCCCACGCTTGAGAATAAAATCGGGATTTTATTCCCCCATAATTGCTCCAAATGCAAATGTGCATTACTACGCGCAACAACAGAACAAAATACTAACGACGCTACACGCTGACTACGAACACGAATGCACGCACAACATACGGTTATTTACTGCGCGATCTATGTCATTCCAGCGCTTCGGCTCATGAAATCGGCGCCTACATTCTCGGTTCCTTTCACGTATCTTATCCGCATCTGATACTGTTGTAAGAACAGCGACCAACGCATCAAGCGTCCATTGGACAATTTCGCCTGTGCGAGATAGGCGAGGGGTTGGTGGTCGGTCTCCAATATGAACTTCCGCCCGTATAAGTACCCTCGAACCGTGATATTCCGAACACGATTCCGAGGCATTCCCTCTCCGATACGGAGTAGTTCTTCTCGGCAGCAGACAGCTTCCGGCTGCCGTACGCGACTGGGAAAAGTGCTCCTAGGCCGGTGTCACACAAGTCAGTACGCAGCACTAAGTCTTTGGACAGATCCGGTAGACGGACAACAGCATCGGATGTCAGCCTACCCTTCAGCGTTAGGAAAGCTTGCTCACACGCATTCGTCCAAATAACTTTACTCGGGGCCCGTTTCCTGGTCAGGTCAGACAACGGTCCCGCAATTGCACTGAAATTGGCTACATACCTCAGGTAATTCCCGGCCAATCCCAGGAATGACCTCACCTCAGTTTTCGTGGTGGGGCGTACAGCGTTTCCCAGCTGCTCCACTTTCGACCTCTCTGGGGACAGCGTGCCTTGACTCAGGGTGTGTCCCAAATAGTCCAACGTCCGGAACCCAAGGTGGCATTTAGAAGGGCGAGCAGTCAACCCCGCTTGATGTAGCCGTTCCAGAACGTCTGCTAGTAGAATTAGGTGTTCACCCCACGTCTCCGTGGCTAGCAAGAGATCATCCATGAAGTTGTGAACACCCCTATCGCGCAAGGGTTCCAACAACTTACGCATCATTCTAGTGAAGACACTGGGCGCATTCTGGACACCGAACGGCATGACTAACCATTGGTATGTCCCGTCGGGAGTAGCAAAGGCGAGCTTTGCCCTATCCTCTTCCCTTACCGGAATTTGCCAATAGCCCTTTGACAAATCCAACTTCGAAAAATATTTCGCTTTCGAGACAGAAGCGAAAATATGTTCGGGGTCAGGTAGCATTTCGACTTGAAATTCCGTCACCTGATTCAGCTTCCGGTAATCAACGCAAAAGCGATGGGTGCCATCTTTCTTCTGCACTAAGACTACAGGAGAGCTGTACGGAGAATCGGCGGGTTCGATTACTCCCAGAGCAATCATCTGCTCGATCTCTTCTCTTACCACTTGTCGTTTCGCGTGGGGCAAAGGGTAGGGTTTCCGCTGGACTGGCCGGTCGTCCACCAGCTTCAACCCGAACTCGACAAATGACGTTCTCCCGGGTATTTCCGTAAGCACATCGGAATACCCTGCCAGCAACGTCTCGACCTCTTCCCGCTGCTCCATAGTCAACATGGGGTCACACCCCACGTCCGAGGGCGTCTCAGCCCTCGTTAATGGACAGCTCGGGACAGTGTTCGCCTCTTAAGTATCGCCTTCGGCGTCTTCGATGACGATCGTGGCGACGACAAAATCGCTGGCAGCCTCTCTTTCTCGGTATTTCTTAAGGAGATTAGCATGGTACAGCTTTTCCTTAGTCGGTAGCCGTATCCGATAGGTTTGACCCCCAACCTTCTCGGTTACGACGTACGGTCCCCTCCAAGAAACTTGCAGCTTGTTGTGTTCTTGGGGCAACAGCAACAACACCTTGTCCCCTACTTCATACTGGCATGGTTTCGCGCGCTTGTTGTAGTACTTCGCCTGACGCGACTTCGCTCGCTTGAGGTTCCCCTGTGCGAGGGTACAAACTTCTTCCAGTTTGTTTCGCAAGTCCGCGACGTACTGGTAGGTAGTACGTACCTCTTCGACAGCGTGTTCGTCCGTCCACAGCTGTCTCAGTACGGCGATGGGACCACGTACGGTCCTCCCGTACAGGAGCTCAAAGGGAGAAAACCCTAAACTCGCTTGTGGTACTTCCCGATATGCGAACAGCATGGCAGGAATATACCGATCCCAGTCTTTGGGACGACCTTCACACAGCTTCTTAAGCGCGTTTTTCAGAGTCCCGTTAAACCGCTCGACCAGTCCGTTACTTTGAGGGTGATACGGTGTAGTCGTGAGGTGCTTAATCGACATCAGTCGGTTCACCTCACCCATCACGCGACTCATAAATTGGGTCCCTTGATCGGTCAGGATCTCGTCAGGCACTCCGACTCTTGACCAAATTCCAAGCAGCGCTTCAGCGACCGTTTCCAAATCAATATTACGCAACGCAACAGCCTCCGGATAGCGTGTAGCGTAATCTACGACCGTTAAAATATACCGATTTCCTTGCGACGACGCGGGTTTTATCGGTCCGATCAGATCCATCGCGACGCGTCGAAATGGCTCATCGATAATGGGTGTAATCCCCAAGGGGACGGGTCGGTGATCCGTTTTCGGTGCCATTCTCTGACACTTGTCACAGGAGAGACAGAACCTCTTAACATCTCCCTGGACCCCTGGCCAGTAGAATTCCTTGACAAGATGATCACGCGTCTTGGCAATTCCCATGTGTCCTCCCATGAGACTTTCATGCGCGAGTTTTAACACTTCACCTCGCTTCTCCTTTGGCACGACGACTTGCTTAAAGAGTTCGTTGCCTTTCCTGGCGTGGCGATACAAGATCCCCTTCTTGTACACGAACTTCACCGCGCCATTCGGAGTTTCTTTCTCCGTTCCTTCTGCAGCGTTCTTATGCACTTGCGCCAGAGTTGCGTCATCCTGCTGCAGCTTTCTCAACTCGGCCGGAAGTACGTTACTGACCGGTGTTGACGTAACTTCCATCGGCTTCGGTTTTGTTTGTCGACTCTGGGACCTGGTTTCTACCGCACTCACCGGTTTCGGTGTGCAGGTTTCGGGGTTCGGTTGTGGCAACACATAACGGCATCCCAGTATGACGTCATGTGAGAGCCCATCCAAGCACGCAGCTTCAATTTTCCCCTTCACGTACGGTGAATCGAGGTCAATGACAGCCACTGGCAACGAGTCACGCGCGCTGTTCGCGTACTGAACCTCAATTACCTCCCCCGTGTAGTCCTCAGGCTTCTCGTATTTCTTGTCGACAAGGGCCGGAACGCTACACCCCGTGTCGTACAAGAGAGTGTCACCTTCTCCGTTGACAGTTGCAGACGCGAGGTTTGCTGGTTTACAGCTTGCCTCCGTCTCGCACTTCTTTCGAGCGACGGCATTCACCTGGGTCTGCCTGCCCTTGGGACAGTCCCTTGCAAAATGCCCCGAGCGCTTGCAGTTGTAGCACGTCGGCGGCCCTTGCCGTCCTGCAAGGCCCGTGGTTGAGGCCTGTCCAGGTCTATGGGTGGCATCCTTACCTGCAGACCCCCCTCCGACCTTCCCGTCGCCCTGACGGCTACGGACAGCCGGCTCTCCCTCAACCACCCGGCGCGACTCAATGGGTCGGGGTCGGTCAGTACCCCCGGAACCTCCACTCTTCGAGTGTGCCTGCTCGTACCTCTCCGCCATGCTAGTGATCTCTTCGAGAGTCCTGTGCTCTCTTTCCGCTAGGAATACTGTCAACTCGCGACGGTAAGTACTCAGGACATGCTCCTTGAGTATAACCTCGCATAACCCGTCGTACGATCGTTCGACTTCTGCCATCTTCATCCACTTCTCGAATAACCCTCGAACACGGGTGTGGAATTGAGAGTGGGTTTCCGTTGCCTTTTTCGTCGAGTCCCGAAAAAGTTTACGGTACGTTTCGGCGGTAAGCCGATAATGGCAAAGAAGGGCCTTTTTGAGTGCGTTGTAGTCGTCAGCATTTTCTGCGGCTAAGTTATGGTAAACTTCGCGAGCGGCACCCTGCAAAAAGGCTGAGACGTTAATCGCCCAATGTTGCTCGGGAATTTTGTGAACGCACGCGAGTTTCTCGAATTGCACAAGGAAGTCGTTAATGAACTCTTCCTTGTCGTTGAAACGCGGCATACTTATCTGTACCATTCGGTGGTCGACAATCGGTCGTACGCTTCCTCCAGAACTCGTACTGGAGTCGTCCCTATCGGCGGTCCTAGCTTCTACCCTTAATTTCTCCATTTCGAGAGCGTGGGCGAGCTCTCTTTCTTTCGCGGTCGCTGCTGTCCTGGCAAGCTCCAGCTCTTTCTCTCTGTCCGCTGATATCTTGGCCAGCTCCCTTTCGGCTGCTTTTTCGGCCTTCCATTCTTTGAGTCTCTCCTCGATGAATGTTGCCAGGCGATCTCCCTCGTAACCCAGATCTTCCTTGCCCATGGCGCGATACTCTTTAATTACCTGTCTTTCCGTAGCCATTTTATGATACTTCTAACAGTAAGTGATACCTTGTCTCGACTCACTAAACAAATGACTGATGTTACAAGTGCGCAACCCAATACTCACCTGTTGACAACGACTAACTTCGCTCAGGTAAGATATTTTGCTCGATATTTGCTTCACAATTACTGCAAGTAAATGAAATCTACCACACATGCAAATATCAAAATATAACATACACAATTTCAAATAAAAAAAATCAAAATACACAGGATGGAAAATATCTCACAACTGTTCACTACTACTTCCTAATAAATAATACTTATGTCTAATTCAGATCCCGGACGAAGCCGCCACTGTGAGGTTTTGGTTGTGGGGGATTGGGGGTGGAGTGCCTCCAATATTTATTTAAATTATTGTAGAAGTCCCACCCAGGCTCGATTTTGGTTGGAAGTTGATTTAGTGACAGTTAGATATACAGCTCCGAGCCCCCAGTCAGCAATGCCGACGGTTAAATGAATAAAGATA